>VOPJ01006878.1:0-90473 GCA_014673585.1 Semibalanus balanoides | reverse complement strand
GAAGTCGGCCACCACTCCCGGGTTAACGTGATCGAGTGTGAGACAGAGGATGGACGACCGGCTGTCGGCAGGATTTATTGCCGAGGCTTCACTATCTATCTACACACAAGACACTGCGTGGTGTATCGGTGCCGACTTCCATCGCGTCGTGTGTTCATACCTGCACAGTTCAGAAGTTCAAGGACACAGCGGGCAGGTCCGCCCGCCGTGTCGGTATCCAGTAATGACCCCACCGTCCCGCGGCTGTGTTGGTGTCCAGTAATGACCCCACCGTCCCGCGGCTGTGTTGGTGTCCAGTAATGAGCTACTCACCTCCTGGTCGGTCCGGTGGCGGTCGGCGGTCGGCTGGCCCTCCAGCCGGCGGTGGTGGCACGGGGAGAGGCTCGCGGCGCCCCGTGTCCGGTGTGTCCGCTGCAGGAGGCGCCCGACACTGTCCGCAGTAGGTGACCGGGCCGCGGGTGCCGGCTCTCCTCCGCCCTGCCGTACCAGCCCGGCACTCTCAGACAGGAGTTCAATAGATCGATCGGCACCAGCCCGGCACTCTCGGCACCAGCCCGGCACTCTCAGACAGGAGTTCAATAGATCGATCGGCGCCCGGCACTCTCAGACAGGAGTTCAATAGATCGATCGGCACCAGCCCGGCACTCTCAGACAGGAGCTGAACAGATCGATCACCGCCGACGGGCTAATGACAGCGCCGGCAGTCGTTACTGATGATGCTTCTCAAATTGGAATCAGGTTATTTGACAGCTCTCTACATGACTGCCGGAGGGCAGCTGGGAGAGCTTTATATTCCCGGAAGTCGACTGAGATACGCCATGTCGCCGCTTAGATGAAAAGTGTGAGTGTGTGTATGTAAAATGTTGTATTACTGCGATTAGTTATAATTACACCGGCTAGCTTAGCAGCATACATTTAACAGGCAGCAACAGGCGGTCATCTGCACGATTAGTCAAACACCAACACCAGAGGCGGCGACGTGCCCTCTATCGGAAGCACAGCTTCGCCAAACACTCACGAGATGGTGCTGGCAGTCGGGACCGGGTTTTGCCGCCGAGCCTTTATACGAAGCAGCCGATCGCCCTGAGTTGACGACTTGTCGTCTGACTTGTTGCTAAGATCATCCTGAAAAATAAAAGCGCGTTTGAAAGGTGTGAGAGAAGTTACTATAAGGTGGAGTGTCAAGGGCGAATAATGGTAATCGTCTAGGATTTGTCTCGGAACCAGCAGCTAGTGTGACAATGCTGTTCCGGTCAGGGGCACAGCGAGCTGGCGAAACAAGTAACTGAAGTCTAATTGAAGGTCTTACTGAAAATGTATGTAAGTAGAGCGACAATGGGATACCGAAGGGCATACCGTCAATCTAGTGACTTCCTTCGGTGTTAACGGACGGAACATTACCTATGCAGCAGATGAACGTCGGTGCCGTACCTGGGCGGCATAGATTGAGACTAGTGAGTGTCTGGGGCCGACAGAGACTGTAACCGAAGGCTGGTAAATGACAACACAAGTTTGCCGGTATGCAACTCCATAGCTTTTGGACCGAGGTTCAGGTGGTACTTGACACTTGGCAGACTACAGCAGTCAGTGCGTAAATATTTGCATAAATAGACATAAACCACTTTCGTAAACGCGTGGCTCATTGCTACAAAAGCTCCGTTCTGATAGATTTTACCCTCGTGCGCCACTGACCAGCCAGGAGAAGCGTTTCCATCTGGATGGCAGCGTGGGCGGCGGCAGGGCGGGGGCGGCGGCGGCGGCAGTGGTGGTGGTCTGGTGCGAGGTTCGGGCGGCCGGCAGGGCCCCGTCAACCACCAGTGGGCCTCCGGAGGGTCGACGCACAGTGACGGAGCGACAGGGGCAGGCTTCTGATTGCGCGGCAGGTAACTGAACGGAATCACCGGATCAGCCCACAGAACGTCAGACGGAGGTAGAACAGGGAAGGACGGCATGGTAAGGAGGGCAGAGCCGCCGCCGCCAGAGAACGCACGAGGAGAACGCGCTGCTGATGGTGAGGTGACGGCCAATGAGTGGGAGACCCTTACAAGAGCTTTACCGCACACTGCAGGGGGTTCGCGCCGAACAAGAACTGCAGACTATATAGAATACTGGAGGAGCAGGGTCTATATATCTAAGAGTGGTTTTGTCGATGAACTAGAACGGGGCTTTGTAATCGAGGTGGGACAGCCATAAAATGCAGAAGAATTTGGCGTTCTAAGAATATTATGCAACGCGGGAGTGGCGCGCGGGCACGAATTTTTCGATTTTGAGGTCAAAAGTGGTTTAGATGAACTCAGCATGTAGAAAGGTGTCGAATGATGCCCAGAAATAGTGTATTCGGAACAAAAGTGTAAAAAGGGGTCACCTACAGTGCAGGGGGGGAGGGGATTTTCGCCTCGAAAACTACGCAACGTAGCGACAAGCGGAAAACGGCATTCGATAGCTTTAGACAAGCTCTATCGAAAGTATTTCAGTCTTTTCTTGGATCAGGTCACAATTGAGGTTACCGGTGGTCACCAAAGGTCATATTTTCCGGTTTTAGGACTCCTTTTCCAGAAACCCCCGATTATCTCGGAAACTATGATAGCTAGGAGCAAACGATTTAAAAAGCTATATATGGCTATTTAAATTTGCAATCACACTCATGTCCTCAAAATTAAGCTCAGATCATTAGTTTAGGCTCCAGAGGTCATGAAAGGTCAAAAAGGTTATTTTTAGCAAAACAGTTTTTCGTGAAAAGCATTTCACCTAACACAGATAAGGAAATTATTTTAACGCCATCGTGTTTGTCTCGTCGAGGCGCTTTGAAATATATATGTTACAGTACGTATAAGAAATCAGTGTAGATGCAAACAAACTAGTGTTGAGAGAGTATGACGCAAACAAACAGTGGTGAAGGCAGAACGTCCTGTGGGTCAGATCAGTACGAGCTGAGATGCCGCGATGTACGGTACCACTGAGTAGAACAGGTGTTGTAACAGGGCAGAGGAAGCCGAGAGCGGCAGCTAAGGGTCCCTAGGACGGATGCATCACTGGTACTGGACCGGCTCCCCAGTATAAGGATTGACAAGATACAATACTGGTAGGAGGGAGCGGAAGGAGCTGTCCGAGTACGTTTGGGCATCAATACTAGGGTTAAGAATGCAAACGGGAGAACTGAAAGTTGTCAAAATAGAAGTATCTCTGATGGCTTGGTATGTAAAAGGGACATTCTTATATAAATAAGACAAATTGAACCATGTCCATTTATTTTTTGACGTCAGGCTGTTGAAGGCCATTATTGCGTTGAGCAAGGAGAGCCCGTTCTTTGGACTCACTTCGCAGGGGGGGCGTTTGGTAGCAGGCCCTTAAAACAGGTGTTCTACTTAACAAAAAATGCCCTTTGCCCGACTGAGCCTTGCCGCGGTCCTTCCGTGACATCTCATCAGGCCCCCGACGGTTGCCTCAACTGTGATGTGCTTGACGGATTGCAAGGTCGATCTGATTCCTGGAAGTAGCGGGCCCTCTAAGCGTCCGTGCGTCAACACGGTTTGTGTGAGTCGCGGGCATTAAGCCACATGTCAAAACGAAAAAAGGGTCACAGTGGTTGTTATGTCACGTACTTGTGTGGTTGTTATTCAATGGAAGCCGTTTGCAACGATGGATTAGTTTCTGCGCGAAATTTTTAAAACATTTTAAAATGTCTTTTACAATATTTTAGTAAGTACCGTGTTATCACGGGAAATACTAATTGTGCGAAAGAAATGTTTTAACTTGCTTATGGGACCGTAGGGCGAGGATCATTTTTTCTTTTCTCGCAAACTAGTTCCATCGTGAAAACGGCTACTACTAAAACATTTTACATTGTAAAATCGTTTTTAAAACATTTCGCGCAAAATAAATCCTCGTGGAAAACGGCTAAATATGTATTTTTTTTTTTGAGTTTGAGGAAGTGGATTCCAGCTTCTTGATTGAGGGGAGGGGATTTTTTGCCGACCGGAATAAGAAAGGCGCGTTGTTTTTCGTGGATCGCAAGATGTGTGCGGTTTGTTTCTTTTTTGATTCGGACTGGAGCAGGCGAGGAGGAGCGATTAATGACGTGGTAATTCTATTAGCAAAGCGGGTAAAGGGTGCGCGGGTAAGGCAGAGATGTTGGTTTTAAGAACAAATCGTTGTTAAAGGAACGGATCCTGGGGTAGCATATATTTCCTTGCACTATAGAAATGTATTATGCACGCTTTGTGTGCCAACGGGCTGGAGTACAGCGATGTGGAGCGGCACTACCAATCTTCGGGTCTGGTCCTCGCCATGTTTTTTAATACGATTTGTCAATAGTAAGGCTAAGTACCACAGAACACACTACCTGCGCCATGTTGAAAGCTGTCCTCTATCCGCCATTTGTGAGCTGGTGGTGTACCTGTGGTCATGGTGCAATGGAGTGTGTCATGTGTCCAATGTGTCATGGTGCTTCATTTGCAACCGCACAGATGTCGATTACCGACACGGTGCCGTTGAGAATAAAACATGTCTTTCAAAAAGGGCGTTGCGGCTTTACTGACTTCAGGAGAGTATAAATGTAAAGGGAGATATCGAAAAAAAGGCGTGCCTATGAGCCAGCAAATAGAAGTTGATTGAAAATTTTCAGCAGCAACTTAGATTAGTGGAGGAGAGCGTAATAAAACTTAGATAAACATAAGTGGCTACGCACATTCGGATGTAGGTTAAGGAATGAGTAACGAGTAAAATGCGTTTGTTCTTACATATGTTTTGGCTATCATGCTGCCAGGATATAAAAGGGAGACGTTGCTGGAATGTCCGTCGTATGACGAGTAACCTTGCATCATTGAGTACCAAGGACATATTGCAGAACAACCTTCGCATTTAACTCCGTATCATTCCTTGAATCTAATAGGAAAATGATTTATTGTCCGCTAGTTAAGTTTTAAGGGTTTATACCCTTTAAGTTTTTTATAGCGTTAATTAAGTTTTACTAACGCCTTCATGCCTGCTGTCATTTTAATTAATTTTTACCATAGAACATCGTTTTTCGATATCCTTCCGCTTTTACATCTATATTTATTTTCGATGACGTACAGGTAAACACCCCGCAAGCACTTTTTTTTGAAAGAACTATATGTGTTATTCTAACGAGCAGCTCGGTCGGTAATCGACATCATAAGCTGAGGGGTTGAACAATAGCTCACAAATGCGGCCGTAGGAGACGAGCTTATCCAAAGTATTCGTTTTGATTAGCTTACTAGGTGCTTCTATGCACAAAATCGGATTAGAAAACATGGCAGCGACCAGACAGAAATTGGTAGGCACATAGTCCCCCCCGCTGTGTCCAAGCCGTGGCCACACAGAAGGTGAATACATTCAAGTGCAAGGATATATGCCCTACCCAGGACCGTTAACCACAATTTTTCTTAAAACAACATCTCTTCCTACGCGCACTACCCCGCTTGCTAATAAATACCACGTCATTAACGCACCTCCTCGCCTGCTCCAGTCCGATCAAAAGAACAACGCACCACATCGTGCGATCCACGAAAAACAACGCGTCTTTCTCATTCCCGGTCGACAAAATCCCCTCCCTCAATCAAGAAGCTGGATCCACCCCTCAACACAAAAATACATATTAACCGTTTTCACGATGGATTATTTTGCGCGAATGTTTTAAAACATTTTACAATGTTTTAGTAGTTAGCCGTTCTCTCACGATGAACTAGTTTGCGAAAAAATATTGGTTGTCCCTTCGCCCTACGGTCCCGTAGGGCAAGGTTAATACATTCTTTCGCAAATTAGTCTTTCGTGAAAACGGCTACATACTGAAAAGAGTGTAAAACATTTGTAAAATGTTTTTAAAACATTTCGCGCAAAAATAATCTATCGTAAAACGGCCTATTGGACTAACAAACACAAGTAGTGACATAAGGCGAACACTGGTGACGCTTATATTTCGTTTGACATGTGATGGCGACTCACACCAACCGTGGGTGTAACGCAACGGACGTTGTAGAGGCCGCTACTGCCAGCTGGAGAATTCATGACTCGACCTTTGCAATGTCAAGCACATCACAGTCGAGGAAGTCCCGATGAGAATGTCACTGAGGGAGTTGCATAGGGCTCAGTCCGGTGGCAAAGGAGCAGTTTTAACGTAGCACCTTTCTAAGGCCTGCACCACAGCGCTGCAGCACTGCAAGTGTGATAAAGAACGCGGCTCTCCTGCTCAAGCAGGATGCCCATCGACATGCCGAACTGGCACAAATAAATTACTGTGATCAACTTTGTCTTATCTTATATAGATGTTTGATTAATACCGAAAGCCATATCAGAGATATTTCCTATTTTGAAATTTCAGTACGTTTGCATCTGTATTGAGGTGCAAAGTATACTGGGACAGCCCAGTAATTATGCAACTATACTGACCGGATCACGTACATAGATGGCATGCCGTCTAGGACGTTTACATCTGTACTAAGTACTTACTGCATCATATACGAACGCCAAGCCAGGAATTTTGCATCCAACCTAGTTTGTTTGCATCTACCTGAATTTCTTTAATACTGTATGGGTAATATACATGGTGACCTGGTAAATCAACTTCAAAAATTTGGACCTTGGTGGTAAGGTCTGTCTGGTTGGACCAGATACGTCATCGGCTGCATATGGGGAAACGCAGCCAGACGAGACGAACACAGTGATGTCAACTGCTCGTCTCCTATCTCTTTTATTATCAGAGTTAATCGCAATCTTGCTGATGACCTCAGATACCTTGTAGAAATCACTGGAGCCAGGACATTGCAACACTTTGATAATCCAGAGAGTGAGTAGGAATAACATAATTCTGAGAAAGTTTAGCCTGATCCAATTAGATATTTTCTGAACTAAGGAGCCATTTGTTTTATTTTCCAGTTCACTTATTATGGGCAGCGTAAGGAAATTGACCTGACCTTTGGTCACCGATACGAAAAATCCGAGATAAAAAAATTGTAGGTACTGGATATCCGTATGACATCCTGCTAGTTTTCAAACATTTTCGGGAAAGACTGTGGGCTCTGGCACGAACACACAACATTTTTTAAGGTAATGAGGGGTCACATTGAACAATGAACTTGGTGAACGCTGACCTGAGATGACCTCAAAGTCAAAACTTTTTCCAAAAGTGTGGGTAATTATGCCCAAAGGGAGGTTTGTACGAATTTGGCGCGCGCAGCGCGGGCCGCGTTGTTTCCGTTACTACCAGTAAAAAACCTGGAGGGGGGGGAAAAAATCAAAAACCCCCTGCAGTGCGCGGTTAAGGATCACCATTTTCAACGGAACTAAAATCAACACGACGTTCTAGTTGAGTTTACTTCGAGTAACTGAATTTGCACGAGTAAGGGTTGTATGTACACACATTGAACTGGTGAACCACCAGTTCTACTACCAGCACTACCATGGGTCGCCTGCCAGCCAGCCTGAATATAGCAGTCGGCTGGCTCTCACCTCCTTTCGGAGAATTTCTCGGATTTCTCTGCGTCCCTTGGTGTCGGTGAGATTGTCGGCGTCGTTGAGCTTCATCAGGTCGACCCTGTTGGCGAGCGTGCGACTCTCTGTGGACGGCAGGAGAGCGGCGACGTCAGTCACGCTGCAGCACACATGCGGCGCATCTTTCTGAAATTTTCAGTAGCTGAGTTTACAACATTTGTACGTATGCTGCAGAAAGTTAATCGAAATTGGTCAAGTTGTTTGGGAAATAATGACGTTTGTGACGTCATTCACTTTTCACCCTATAGGGCGAAAGTGAAAAAAGCTCCCGTAGCTCCCGTAGGGCGAGGGTTAAATACGGGTGTTCCTGATAGTATCTGCAACTTAAAAACAGCATGTGAGTAAAATACACGGAAATCCAATATATATCACATTCTCCCACCGCCTTCCTCGCTGCGGCCTAGCTATAACAATCGTCTGAAACAAACCTCGCCGATCGCTACCCACGGGACCGGATCGGGCAGAGGCTCGGCTGCAGCTGCTCACCTGTCCGTCTGCTGGCAGACCTCCTCAGACTGTAGACGCCGTACTGGCAGCGGGCGAAGTGGGCGCGCTGCCGGTGCTGCGCGTAGAACAGCTCGCCCTGTCTCCACATGAGCGGCTGCTGTTCGACCAGCCACCGCTGCTGGTGTCCGATGATGGAGCCCGGACGACAGATGCGCAGCCACGCTATCGTCTCCGGCGCCGTCATACGGTAGTGCTTCATCATGTAGCAGCCGATCAGGGAGCCGGTCCGGCCCAGACCCGCTGTGGGAGGGGGGGGGTCAGAGTCCGGCCAACCCGCCTATGGGGGGGATGGTCCAAGGGAATGGGTCCGGCCCCGAGAATAAACCCCCCGGTTGTAGGGGGTCAGAAGTCGCCAGACCCGCTGTTTAGGGGCGGTCAGAAGTCCGCCAGACCCGCATGTGGGAGGGGAGGGGGGGGGGCAGACGATCCGCCCAGACCCGCTGCGTAAACGGAGAGGGAGGAAGGATGAGGCCCGTAAAACAAAACCCGCAAAGCAGATGGAGCGATGAGTAATTAGACGGTTCGACGCAGAAGTCAACGGATGCTACTCGATTCTGCAGCAGGTCCAGTCCACGCCGAACAAGTTAGTTCGTCTGCACCTTTGCAGTGGACGGCCAAGTTACCGTCTCACCTTTCAGTGGACAGCCAAGGTTTACCATCCTTCACCTTTGCAGTGGACGGCCAAGGTTACCGTCTCACCTTTGCAGTGACGCCAAGTACCGTCTCACCTTTGCAGTGGACGGCCAAGGTTACCGTCTCACCTTTGCAGTGGACGGCCAGTGCGCCCTGTGTTCGCTCGCTGAGTTCGATGAACTGTTTGACGATCTCGTCGCTGGGAGTCGATCCGTCGATGAAGAACAGATCGTAGTGCTCCACCCCGGCATTCACGAACCGGTTGGCGTCGTAGATCATCTTGTTGAGCCGCACCACGGTGGTGACGTTGTGCGTCTTGAAGTAGGGCAGGTACGTTTCCGGCGAGTGAAGCGTGTAGCCTGCCGGCCACGATGGTTATGACGATCCGAAGACGACCCTGATGATGATGATGATGATGATGATGATGATGATGGTAACGATGATTATGATGCATACAATATACATCAAGACAAGCATAGTCGCTACGGCTGCTCACGCCAGGCAAGAATGTACCTACTAACATTACGCACACAATGATGCGTATATACTTTCATTTGTTAGGCTTGACCACTATAATAACAAACGGTCCAATAACAATGTCTCTCAGAGGTACGGCTAGCTGGGGCGGATCCAGAGGGGGGGGGGGGTGCTGCAGAGGGGCGCAGCCTCTTCCAGGCGCCCGGGTCGCGGGCCGACCGTTTTTGCCTCCCCCAAACCTCCCCGGCTTGGGGAGACCAAAGCACGGCTCAACCCCGCGACTCGAGCGCCTGGGGGAGGTTGCGCCCCTCTGCAGCCCCCCTCTGGATCCGCCAGAGACGGGTAGGGGTAATACTCATAACATGATGACCGTGCATATACGAGTTATAACCCAATATGAAAAAACAATTACTACCAATCATATTCTTAGGAGCGAAGACATCCCCATGGCTAGCCTTCTCGCTATTGCGTTGAGATGTTGAGATGAGTTTTCTTTGGAGAAGCGTCTTTTATTTTCAAATTTATATAACCGGGCAAAAACTTCTGTAACGGCGAGCAAAACCAATGCACAAACATTGGGATAGAAATGCTTACTTCCTGTCATCAATTCACATTGCAGCTGTTCTGTCTGATGTCCGCGTCTTATTGACTTCTTATTGACTTATTGTCTTATTGACTAGTGGGGGCGACCCTGTTGATCACTTGAATAAATAAATACAATTGAGTAAAACAAGTCTATCAATGAGTGCGAATTTAAATCGCGCCTCTGCTTTAAGTTTTTATTTAGGACTTGTTTCGCTTTGTTTGTATTATCGCCCGTCAGTTTCAGTCACTACCGGCGGATGTGACGTCACTGTCGACCTGTCACGTGCGGACCCGACCAATGGCGTGCGTTTCCAGGCGCCGATGCTGGCCTCGGGGTCGGGTCGCTTAGTCAATCTTTGTTCTCGTCTTGAGAAAAACCCAATTCCTATGGACTATTTCTTTGCTGATTTGGACTCTTGTCGTCCTGGCGAACCTTTTGCAATAATTTTCTCACCAAGACAAATATTTTATTTTAAGCAATTAATTTGACCGAAAAATGAAGGGGCCATGGCCCCCGCCCCCCACCTACACCTATGCCCCAGACAGATGACGACACGGTCCTCCCATGGTCTACTCATCTTGCAGACATTGCCGATACACACAGACCTAAGGCAAAAATAACGAGTGTCTTGAAAAAAGGAGTGGAACATTACAAGTGATGAACACATTTGAGGGCACCTCCGGCTATATGAACTGACCATTTTCGATTCTCGCTCGAGAGTGTGGACCACAGAATGCGAGAAACTTATCGGGTAGAATCCAGTTGAAATCACCATTTTGCACTTTCTGGAATAAGGACAGAACCTTAGTCATGCTGGATAACAATACGTACTGACCACCATTTCCGCACGTTAACACGAATGCACATTGCACGCCGACACATTTGTTACTTGCTGCGTACACACCTGCTTCATGCGTGACCTTCCCGAGCCGCTAAATACAAACTGAAGAACATCATTCAACCGCCACGGAAGGCATCAAGGACAATGGCGTGCGTTGACAAACGAAGAAGGACAACAGAGACTCTTGACGCCAGTACAATGAAATCAACAGAATAATACAATGCAGAAAACGCATGTGAGCACAGCAAATGCAATGCGCTGAAATGATACGGTTCGCTATAATAATCGCCATAAATTGATAGCCTCCGACCTCATTGAGACACATATTATGATCGTTATCGAGATATCTCAGAAAATATACAGCAGTTTGAATCAATACAATTATACAAATGCTAGTACATACCACAGTAACAAAATAAGACAAACTTGCCTCGTAACGTTCGTACTCGTCCACGTCAAAATCATTAAAATCGATGAACCGGAACTTGAGAGCCTTCTCCAGGCCTTGCAGACAGTTCAGTAAGGTTAAATTATAAGTGGATGCTCCAAAACCGGCATCTCTGAAAACAATCCACTGTTGTTATTATGACGAGACATGTAACCTAAATGTAACTCATTTATATGTCTGCAAAATAATATATAAAAATAAAATGGAAGAATGTGATTCTAAAACAACATTTTCAGATTTCTTTGATCATAAACTTCTCCAGCATATAAATTCACCAATACACCTTTTCTAAACATTATTACTAAAAGCTAAGCTCGTACCTAACACAAAATCAGCCAGCAAACAACTAACTAGCACGTTGAGACGAGACCGGAAGTGGCCGAGTATTCCTGCGTACCACACGGGAGCACAGCTCACAATACCACACGGGAGCATAGCTCACAATACCACACGGGAGCATAGCTCACAATACACACGGGGAGCCTCAGAGCTCACCAATAGCCACACGGGGAGCATAGCTCACAATACCACACGGGAGCATAAGCTTCAAAAACACATACAAACAACGGGGAGCCTCAAGGCTCACAATACCACACACGGGGAGCCTCAGAGCTTCACAATACACAACGGGGAGTATAGCTCCATACCACACGGGGAGCCTCAGAGCTCACAATACCACACGGGGAGCATAGCTCACAATACCAGCACGGGGAGCCTCATAGGCTCACAATACCACACGGGGAGCAAATAGCTCACAAACACACCGGGGAGCCTTCAGAGGCTCACAATACCACACGGGGAGCATAGCTCACAATACCACACGTCTGACAGGGAGCATAGCTCACAATACAACACGGGGAGCCTCAAGAGCTCACAATAGCCAACTACGGGAGGCATAGGCTCACATAACCACACGGGGAGCATCAGCTCACAATACCACACGGGGAGCCTCAGAGCTCACAATACCACACCGGGGAGCATCAGAGCCTCAGAGCTCACAATAACCAACACGGGGAGCATAGCTCACAAGAAATACCACACGGGAAAGCCTCAGAGCTCACAATACAACAACCGGGGAGAGCATAGCTCACGAAGATAGATAGATAGATAGATGTTATTTCACAATTTATCCAACGATGAACTATGGTTTTAAAAGAATGCAACGTCATTTCTGTTAAAAACAAGGAACATACAATCAGGTACACGTACAATACATCACAGTTCGGTCACATTTCGCCTGCTGTCCGTCCAATATCGTGCCGCTTTAGGTTTGCTCCCTGAAAAGCCCGATGCACGTGGGTTTATTCCTTAGATGTGTTAGTGTGCGCACTCCTCTGCTACAAGCAGCCGTCTTTTCCCCGTCTCTGTGCGCATTCGCGGCATGGTAAACAGGTCAGCTCGTCTGGTGGCATGCGTATACTGCTCGTTTGCCCGCGGCAAAATGCTATCGCTGATACACTCAGGCTGTCCTGTTACAATGGCCTTCTGCACAGAGCTTACAGTGTGGTAATCTACCAACTGGGGCATTCCATGACAGAGCGACCAAAAAATCTCGAAATAACACCCTATATCTCAGATTTCAATAAAACTGTATCTAGTGGGTTATCTGAGCCGTAGATTCCAAGCTGTGAACATTTTCAGGCGCTCGTCCGACAAACGGTTTTTTGAGTTATAGCCTCCGGCATTATTCCGTTTTGCTCAACGCTTTATTTTTCAAGAGGGCGATATTCTACCATGTAAAATATGGGAGTCAATAAAATCCTTATATCATTAGAATCATAGAATCATCATAAACCATAGATTAATGTGATATAACATTTTTCGAAAAATTCAAATTTTTTTGAAATTTTCAAACGTGAATTTTACGTAAAATCACGTTTTGATAATGTGGCATCTACAAATTATGATGTTTTTCCTTGTCAGCATTAACTTAAATCTATATGGCCAATCGATTAGAAAATTATTGGAATATACTTTTTCTTTAAATATTTTATTTATATTTTTGAATTTAGTAAAAATAATGGTCACGCAGCACGTATTGATAATAACTTTGGCAGCTTTGTTTTAACTTTGCACGTAAGTGTGTTGGAGAGCTCAACTGTACAGCATTATATTTGCCTCATCGAGCTGCAATTTGATGATGCATAACATGACCCATGCAGGTTGCTCCTTGACTTAAAGGTCACGTGACTTGAGGTCACCCGGTGGCAGGCCAATGTCAGATGGACCAAACATAAACACCCATTTGCTCAATAAGTTTGAGGAAAATATGTTTGGGGTTTATCTGGGCCGTAGCCTTCAACGCTGATTAAATTGTCCTGCCCGTCTGCTTAAATGGTTTTAAAGTTATACGCGCTTAGGCATCTTTTACGGTGTTAGCGTAAACCTCGATTTTTCAGTGTGCACATGAACATCTCGCATCTAAATAATAGGAGTCATATAAACCCTATATATCATAACAATCATCATAAATTATAGATTAATTTGAGATAACATTTTTTGAAATTCCAAAATTTGAAAAAATTTTGAAACGCAATTTCAAGCAAAATTAATGAATTTTTGTAACTTGAGGTCAAGAAGCAGCCTGCCAAGGGGTCAATGTTTATGCATCATTTAATCAGCCCAGTGAGGCAAGTATAGTGCTGTTTTCAAGTTTACGTTCTTTAGCACTTTTACGTGCAAAGTTAAATATCAAATACGTGCTAGTGACGCAATTTATTTTTACAAATTCAAAAAATATAAATAAAACTTTAGAAGAAAAAGTTCTATCTCCAATATTTTTAACCATCGAAGGCTCATATATTGAAATAAATGCTGGCAAGAAAAAATGCCATGATTTTTAGTGGCCACATTTACAAAAACTGTTTTTTACTTAAATCGGCGTTTCAAAATTTCCAAAAATATTGGAATAAATAAAAACCATTTTATCACATAAATAATTGGCTTATGTGATTCTTATCATATATAGGTTTGATGGCTCAATATAATTTATATGGGAAATTGTCGCCTGCTGAATGAAAGGTTTGAGCAGAAAATCGAATAATTCCTTGAGGCTATAAACCGAAAACCATTTGACGGTGGTGCTGAAAATTGCACAGCCGTGAATCAACGCGCAGATAACCCGCATAGAACTCAGTTTAAATCGAAATCTGAGAATGTAGGGTGTTTATGCTGGTCGATCTTGTTCATGGAATGCCCAACTGCTTTGCAGTAAAGCGCATGCCGAGTTGTTTTGATGGCGTCTGATACGTGATCGTCCGCCGTCGGCCTGTCACAACTCACGCACAGAGTTGATTATCTTCTGGACGCGGTGCAGCTGAAACTGTGGCCACAGCGAGCCGGTACACGGCTATGGCAGTAATGCATCAATCGGACAATACCAGCGCGCTGGAAAGACTATGTTCTCAGAGACAGTTCGGGATACGTGTCGCCGTGGCTCAAGGCGGATGAGTATGCTGTGCACTTGTTTGGTCATGTTGTCCTATATGGCTTCTGATAGTTGAGATGTCGGTCGATTGTTGGAGGCGCTAAGTCTTTGATCTGTCTCGAAGTCCGGGAATCACAGTCCCACAGAAACTTAGAGTCCACGCGGTGGTAGGTCTCTCAGCATGGCTGGCGTGCCCAGGACTAACATCTGGGTCTTATTTGGCGTTAAGTTTAACACCGTTGTGACAGAACGGCACTGAAGAGTGAACCTAGCGCGCTTTCCATTTCGGGCGGTAAGCTGCTTGCAGGTCCTGCTTTTGGCCCGCTGATCAGTACTCTAGCGTGTCCATCGCGAATTGCACGATCGTTACACTCGTCAGGTATCACGGCTCATGTCGATTGGCAAATATCATGTATATGGATACAGCTATACGAATAATAGGATACAACAATACCAACACGGGGAGCCTCAGAAGCTCACAATACACAACGGGAGCATAGCTTCACAATACCACACGGGGAGCCATCAAAGCTCACATACCACACGGGGAGCATAGCTTCACAATACACACGGGGAAGCATAGCTCACATACCACACCGGGGAGGCATAGCTCACAATACCACACGGGGAGCCTCAGAGCTCACAATACCACACGGGGAGCATAGCTCACAATACCACACGGGGAGCCTCAGAACTCACAATACCACACACAATACCTCAGAGCTCACAGAAAACAGCAGGGGATCGACAGCCGAGCTTCTGAACTCGCCTGAATGGCAGCAGCGGCGGATTGTTACCACCGGTCAGGGGCTGGAACGCCTCCTCGACGGTCCTGCCCAGGTATATCAACTGAAAGCAGATCGGCACGCAAGTCATCAGTCGTTCAGCGACAGAAGCGCACCAATTCGCTCTGTAATCAAACGGAACATCTGAAGAAGACGTATGCGACCTGAATATGATGATTGACAATTTTCCATTCGGAAATAGCATCGAATGCAATGTCGAGTGGTACCTGTTATATAGGGAATACAAACCTCCACGTCATATTGTGTCTATTGCCAAATTCACGTTATATCTAACTTACTATCTAAAGAAAGTCTGTCATTCTGACTGTTCATCATCCAACCTTTTCCTTATACGTATTATAAGTACGAAAGGTTATGTAGTTTCGACACATTAGCATTTAATAGTATCTAAAAAAATATGTTGCAGATCGCATGATAACATGTGTGTATATATTCTGCTCCCCACATTTCCCAATATCAAACTGTCCTCCTACAAGTAAAGATAATGTCTGAAAATGTAAAAAGTATAGCCGTTCGCACCGAATAGAAAAGCCTTTAAGACACAAACCACGATCCCTTGACGGGTGAGTACCTCGGTAATATGACGAATACAAAACGTAAAAATGCCAGTCTGTATGCAATAGATCGTCCAGCGGAGGCTGGACGGGTTAGCTATTAGAGCACAAAATAAGCCGGACCTTAGTGTGTACCATAGCAACTGCGGGCTCCTGTACATATCATCCTCTATATTCACATATAAGGCTACTTCGTCATCACAAATCTGTAAATTTGAACACATTTGTGACTAAGTGGGCTGTGGTGTGCTGCGATTGCACTGCTCTTACCGCATATGATGTGATCAGGTAGGCAGCATTGGCGCGTTTCTTGCCATCCAGCGAAGTGTAGTGCACAATCTTCTTCTTAGCGTGAGTTGCGGACTGAAACAGGACAAATAGCCATATCCAAATCTCACACAGCAGTGCAGGACATGAACAGATCGACACCTCCAAAAGCTTGACTCGTGATGCAGATTAAGTTACCTACTGGCATCCTATGCATACCTAACACCTATGCCTGTGCCACGCTTGCTTGTTTTGTCACTTGCCGAAGTCCAGAGGTTCCCAGGCTCCAGTAATGGAGTGAAATGGCCCGGTCTTTGTTTTACACAGACGAGTATATATGGATGAAACTTATACTTATTATACACGTATCACAGCACAGTCATATCCAAATAGCACTTACACGGATGACAGTTGACGCTTAAATTCCACACTGCATTGCTAGATAATGGTAAACGGAGACATAACAGTTGCAACCGTGACACAATGCAATGAGTGCTTAATAGTGGTGTCAATCGGGTACCAAAATTTTGGTTACCGAGAAATCTCTTACCTTGAGTTTTCTGTTCAACTTGTTACAATATCTGTAGAGCATGGAAAGGTTGAGCGGGCCAAAGTCCAAATAAAAGTTTTCGTACACGAGTTCATCGTCCACACAGAAGTAATGAGTATTTGCAGTTGATTTTGGTCTGACGTAGGATCGCAAGGTGACGAAATACAGCCTCTCTGAAAAGGAAACAGCAGAAAAAGGCTGGTAACATGTCCGTACACTCTACAGTCAGGTAGATATGTTCTGTCCACTTCATCGACACCACCTCTGTCTATCGGTGTTGCACGCAGTGGAATCCAACGCAATTACTATAGCCCTCGACCCCGGTATCAGGGGCGAGGGCATACGTCATAGTTTCATTAGATTTCACTGCGTTTTCACACTGCGATTTCACAGACAGGCAGCACCGATGGACAATGATGACATTGAATTGAACGGGAGCGCTTACTAAACTAATGGATTTCAAACCGCGTGAGACCCCGTTTTTTGTCGATAATTTGTTAAGAAATGGCCGAATCCGAATCAAATTTTCGCACAGTCTATTTAAGCCCAGGCGCCGATTTCTGTCTTAAACGTCGACCTAGTGAAGTTCAGACTTCTTAGCTTCAGACTTCTGAAAACTGAGTTTCAATTTGCACTTTTGAGCCTCGAACCTCCGAGTTTCGGAGTTTTGTATTCCGGACTTCTGACATCTGGACTAAACTTGATACTGTGTACCTGTGAGCAGCATTTCTATATCAATATCTGACTTTTGAGCATCAAACTTCTGAATTTCGAACTAGAGATGCAAAAACAGGAACGGGAACTGGCACCGCCACCGCTCATAAATGAGTTGGGACCGACATAAAGCCCAGCCACATGTGGCAGCACCAACCAGACCCGGCAGCCTCCAACCTGCATGTCTACTTCATTATACATTAAATCCATATATAAGCCTCCGAACTTGTGCTGAGCCCAGGATGAGACCGGCAAGCATGAGTTCAGAAACAGCTTCGGCCCGCCGGTCTGAAGTTTGGGGTGTCGCAGCGCCTGGCCCCGTGGTCATTAAATTTGCATTCCCTATTCGATGCTTATGAAGTTTTGGCTTCTGAGTCCAGCCCGCTTGAAAAGTTAATATTTTTTATGAATGAGTTAATTTTGAGTGGGTCCCTGGGGCAGTAATTACTCGCAAGGGAGTGGGTCCCTGGGGCCAGTACCTACCGTAAGGGAGTGGTCCCTGGGGTCAGTAATTACCGCAAGGGAGTGGTCCCTGGGGGCAGTAACTACCAGGCAAAGGAGAGCCTCTGCATGAGCCAAAGGATTTAATTTTCCCATTTTTAAAATTTATATAAGCAATTGCGAAAATGGTGTCATGCCGCAAAGCGGCGCATTTTTTAACTGTAAGATAGCTGGATTTTGTTTGACTGAGCACTGCAAACACAATTGTAACGTAATTTTAATTTCCCCGCAAAAAGTGAGGGGGTCGACTCCTCGGCCTTCTGAGAGTGAGAAAGGGGGAGGGGGTCCGGACCCTCCCCGACCCCCCGTCGGCGACGCCCCTGCTTGTGCTGGCCGGTTTGGGGAGGCCAAAACATAGTTTAGCCTTGCGACTTGAGCGTTTGGGGAGGTCATGACCTCGGTGGTCCCCTGGATCCACCAGTAGTATTCCAAAAAAATATCAGACCCTTAAAAGCATTATGGTCGCCGGCAGTGGCGTATTTATAAATCCGCCAAGGGGGGGGGGAACCAAACCCTCAAGCCGGGCGCCAAACACACACATGAGGGCGCCGTCAATTTATGTTGTTGAGCGGGGTGGGGGTGGGGGGGGGGGGGTGGGTGGGAGGGGGGGGGAGAGGGAAGAATAGTCTCTCGATAGAATTTCCGAGGTGCCTCTCCACTATCCATATCCTCCAATTGCGCACTCCGATGCACTTCTGAAGGCGCCATCCCACATAGGTTCGTTAAGGCAACATCCGATACAACTTTGAAATCGCCCTCCCACATGCCTCCAAAGGCTCCCTCCGATAAACCTAAAAAGGCGCCCTCCCACATGCCTTCGAAGGCCCCTACGATACATATCCGAGGGCGCCTTCCCAAATAGCTCCAGAGCAGTCTCTGTGAGGCCAGAGCCGCCCCCGCCTCACATTCAGCAAATGACGCCTTTGGTGGTATGAAGGGAGGGCACCCTCGGGCCTCGGATACATGTATCTGAGGGTGCTTTTGGACTATGTGAGAGGGCGCCTTCAGAGGTAAAGCGTATCGGTGGACGCCTTTTGAAGGTATTATGGAAGCAGGGGCGGATCAGCCCCTCGGTTTGGGGGGGGGCAAACTTTCCCCGGCAAAAAGGTACCCCATTTTTTCTCCACGGATTTGGGCTTTTCACCTTATTTGGTATAATTTATTTTTTCCGAAAAAATACTTTTTTCGGTAAAAAATATTGGATTTTTTTCGAAAAAAAATCTTTTTTGGGGGTAAAAAATCGCGGAAAATCACTTAAAAAAACACAGAACATCATTTCCGTAGCATATACACACGTAGGTGATTAATAATAACGTTTATCTCATACCAACTCGCAGGGACGTGACCGATAATTATTGAAGGGGTCGGCTGAAATGACGAAAAAACATATATCCGTTTTGTCTGCGTGCATGCCTTTGCAACATTTTTAATGTGAATTTCCATGTTATAATACGTATTTGGTTTGATGTTAGGTACTTTAGGTGTTTTAGGGGGCGGTGTCCGCGTCATATCGTTCGCGTCGCCTTTTTCGGAACTCGGCAGGCCATGCTTAATTAACTTGTAGCCAGCTTGAAAATTAACCCTCGCCTCAGGGGGGCCTGACAGGCCTCCCTGATGTTTTTCTGAAACAACTTTTTATTCATGCGGCGTATCTTGCTGAAATTTCACTAGCTGGGTTGACAACAATTATACGTATGCTGGCAAAATTTCAATGAAATTGGCTCAGTCATTTGGGAGAAAATGACGTTTTAGTGACGATTATAGTTGGTGGAAAGACGGTAACTAATTGGTAAAATCGTAGACAATAGAGTTTTGCAGCAAATTGCTAACAGAAAGCGACAAGTCGAAAATACCATTGATAATTGGGGGAAGACCAACTCGGATTCCGAAATTTTTTGGTTTCTTTCTTACCCCCTATAAAGAAAAATGGGGGTGGGGTTGGGGGTGGTGGTTCGGGGGTGGTTTCTTACCCTAGAAACGAGAGAAAATGGGGAAATTCAACAACGAACAAATTAGAAATTGTCAAAGATATTGAAAAACCAAAAACGTGAGAGAGTAAATATGGGATATACAAACAAAATTCAAAGCAATGGACCTTGGCAATAACTATTTGTGATTGAGTGATGGCCTCTTAAGTGTAAAGAAACTCAGTGCCGTCAATTTTTTAATCACTTTTTTATTTTTTATTGACAATCAACAAATTAATACATTTTCTGTATTTCTGAGACAAAACTGGTCAGGGCCAAGTTTTTATTCATTTATCCTATTTTCTCTATTTTGGGTTTCCTGACGGAGAAAACCGCTATTCCTTGACCAGTTGGTGATCGCTGAAACCCTAAAAAATGCTACCGTTGGATTCCTGACAATGACAGGCAAAATACTGGTTCTACCGCGTTGTCCTATGATGGCTTGGTTTGGAGTTAATGGGAATCCCTGTCAGACCCTCCCCCCGTACCCGTAGGCGAAGGGAAACGGTAAGGCGAGGTTAAATTGTAGAAGTGGCCCTGGGCAGGAATATACGTCAAGGAGAGGCCATTGGACACTTAATGAATTTAATTTTTCCCATTTCCTAATTTGTGTAAGCAATGCGACGCTTGTGTGATGCCGTCGAAGCGGTCGCGAAATTATTTTTTTTTCGGTTTTGTATGTGGATAGCTTGATTTTGACTGCTTCAAAGTATTTAACGATCATTGTTATCTTTCCTCGAGTACCGTTAATCAGATTCCCATGTTAATACAACAGTTACCAACAGTCCGTATTGAATAATGTTGGGTATTTTAATCTGATTCCTTTTTGTTGGGGGGGGGGCAGGGGGAGGGGCAATTATCTGTTGGCCCCACCCTTTTTCGCTGGGGGGGGGGGCATGGCCGGATAGCCCCCTGGATCCACCCCTGTATGGAAGGGCGCCTTCAGAGGTGTATCGGAGGACGCCTCCGAATGTGTATTCGAGGGCGCCTTTGAAGGTAAGTGGGAGGGCGTCATCGGAGCTGTATCGGAGGACGCCTTTGGAGGCCTGTCAGAGCGCAGGGTTAGAAAAAGGTGGTCAACGATCTCTAAGTTTGCAGAACAAATTTTTTTTCGCGCAGCGGCGAAACAAATTTCATGCAGTTAGAAAACCAAAAAATGCTGGGAGAAGATAGACACAAATTAATACATTGTTATTTGGCACGCTGCCATCAATGGGGAAGACAGCTTCGCTCCTAGGAAGATGGCAGTCCTGTAAACTTATTAATAATGTTGGTATTGTTGTCTATCTTCTTTCCTGCCATTTTATTTATTGCTCGTCAGCATTGATTTGACCCACATCTAAAACAAAAACATTCTTTCACAGTCAAAGTTTCACCGGAAATAATTTTCTCAAGTTCAGAATAATGGAGAACGGGCCACTTTTCTGAACTGCTGCTTGCAGAGTGTAGAGTGTAGACATGTGGAGGTGTTTTTCAAAAGGTTATCGGGGGCTTGGGGGTATGTTAGATAGGGCGCCCTTAATAACATTCGTGTATCGGGGGGAACCGTAGGAGGAATATGGGAAGGGTGTCTTTTGGGAGGTATGTTTGAGGGCAACCGTCAAGAAGTTTATTAAACCCGCGGCACGGACTGGGGGTTGAGCACTTAGAACGTGAGGAGGAGGGGGGCGGATTAAACCGCCCCCCAGAGATTCTCCGAAAACTACGCAACGTAGTGAGAAGCGGGAAAATGGGCGTTAGGTAGGAGGTCTGGACAAGCTACGAGAGAAAATACAACCAATTATTTTTGTCAGATCAAATATGAGGTGCACCAGAGGTCACAACAAGGTCAAATTTCCCTCTCTCCCCCCATATTTCGAGTAAATTGAGCTTTGCTTCACATAATCGGGCATAGGCTCAGTAAACAACATAGTGGGAGCATTCGGGTAAAAAGTAACGCACATGCCCCTTGAACATCTTTTTGCATGCGCTCCCCCCAGATTTTGATGATAAGGGTCAATCATTTCTCAGTTAGCTCCAGAGTCCAGAGGTCAGCCAAAGGTCAAAAAATGCTATTTTCATTTTTTTTATGAATAAAATACTTATGTAAAAAGCTTAGGGCACGATTTTGCCATCATCTGGGGTTTCTCTCCTCATCACGCCGTCGAGGGCGCATCAGTCATATATTCCGGGATGACTCTATTTGGTCAAAATTGAAAAAACAAAATCTGAACCTGAGGTCTGTAAAGTCAAATTTTATATCATTTGATAAAGGTCGATAAGAGAAACATAATGGTGAAGACCCTGTCACTCTAGCCCCCGAAGAAGATGAGTTATGGTACAAAAACCATACGCCCTTCGGGCACATTGGATTCGACCTAAAGAGGTCACTGACAAAAATATATGCATTCTTCTGCTCAGCTCCAAAATAGTGATATTGATGAAAACTGACCAATATTTGGCTAGATTTGCTCGATTGGTTCGCATTTCAATTTTTCCCGTAGACTTATAGGTAATGGGAGGTCACGAAATTGACATGACCTCAGGCACAAGCGGAACTTTATTAAATCACTCAGGTGGGGGTGGGGGGGGGGAGGGCCCTTATGTTAATTTTATAGATTTTAACTCAGTTCTTACCATGCAACGCCATAGGCCTAATGTTACAATTTGAAATCATGGGGAGGGGGGCTCGGGCCCTCCCCAAGAGATATAAAATTCCACCCCTGACCTCAGGTCACCGATATAAAAAATCCGTGTTATAAGATTTGTAGATACATATGCATTCATCACACATGTGGTTTTCCAAACTGTTTAGTCACCACTGTGGGCTTGGCATGATGTCAACCTTTCACAAAACGGCTTACTTGAGGTTCGGTCATTTAATGTGACCTGACGAAGTGACTTGAAAGTTAGGAAGTCAAACTTAAGAAAAAATGTGGTAATTATGCCAAACAAGCTATGCAAATTTGGCGTGCGGCTACGCGCCGCCATTTTTCCGCTACCCTGAAAACCTCCGGGGGCGATATATCCGCCCCCCGTCCGTGCGCGGGTTGAAGGCATGTGGGGAAAGCATTTTCAGGGGTGTATTGGGAGGTCACCCTTTGGAGCTGTGTCGGAGGGCAACTTCAGAGGTGTATCGAAGGGCGCCTCTGGCTCTGAAAGTATTTGGGAGGGCGCTTTGCTCTTATACGGCCATGGGCGCTTTGAAGGTATGTGGGAGGGCGCCTTCAGAGGTGTATCGGAATTCGGAGCGCGCCTCATTTCATGAACCGAAGGCGCATTCGGAAGGCACCTTCGGTGCATGAGGGCGCCTTCGGCGCCAACGGGGGTGGGGTGGGGGGCATGGTGCAGTGAGTGACAGTCAGGGGCGTATTTAGGGGGGGGACACCGCACCATGCCCCCCCTTGGGCGCCGAAGGCGCCCTCATGGACCGAAGCTGCGCCCTCATAAGGACCGAAGGCGCCCCTCATGGACCCGAAAGGCGCCCTCATGCACCGAAGGCGCCGAAGACGCCTTTCGGTTCATGAATGCGCCTCACTCAGTAAAAGGCGCCAGGCGCCAATCGCGAATGGAGGCCGCTCCGGCTGAAATGAAGCGCGTTTCACCTGAATTTTGAACGCCGCACCGGTACAAAACCTGAAGGTGCCCTCTACCACATTCCTTCAAAGAGCCCTCCCAATGCTTCCAGAGTGCGCCCTCCCACATTTTTAGCTTTCCAAAGGCGATCTCCAATACACCTTTACGCTTTCCCACATTTTTTTGCTTTCAAAGGCGCGCCTTTGGAATACTTCCTTGAAGTGCGCCCTAACATAGTTCAGAAGGCACCCTCAGCCAAACACATCATAGTTTGTTGCCTTATCCTCTGATTTATTTCTCTATAATCATTGAGGTCGCCCTCTTCTACAATTTATTTCTTCCTATTTATTAGCTGTCTCTTGTCTAATCTTTGAATACGCTCGCTCGTTTCTTTCATACAACTTATATCATACTCTTGTCGTGCCAAGTATTCGTTCTTTTTTTTTCTGTATAATTTCTCGATGCGCCCTCGCCACTACCTTCAAAGCGTCCTCGAATACGTTACGGTGGTGTTCTCCGAATACATAATAATATATTCGAGAAGGGGTATGAAGGCGCCTACGATACACATCTCTGAAGACGCTTCCCGACATACCTCCCAAGGCCTAAGATGCTTTGATCATTTATTCTTTCCGATATCGCTCTCATCTATAGTCTTCTTTATACACTTCTCTAGATTACATATCTCCGAAGCCCGAGGGGCCCTTTTTTTTTTTTTTTTTTTTTTTTTTTCTTTTTTTTTTTTTTTATATTTTCTCATTATTTGTTGTTGTTTCTGTTCGCGTGTTATTGTGTTGTTTGTTGTTCTGGTTGGTGTGTCGCTCTTTCTCGGTCTTCTCTTATTGTGTCTAATTGTTATTTTTTTTTTTTGTGGTTGTTTCTCTTCTTTATTTTATTTTGTGTTCTTATTTTTGTTATGTGTGTTTTTTGTTTTATTTTTTTTCTTCTCGGAGATGTTCGTAGGCGCCCTGCCGCCTTCGGTAGACATTGGGAGGGCGCGTTCAAGAGGTAAATTGGATACTCGAGGGGCGCCTTTGAAGGATATGTTGTTGGGAAGGGACAAAGTACCAAATTGGTAAATCATAGGCGCCCTGGAAATTTATCGGAGCCTACCCCCCCGCGCTTCTACATTTTTTTTCGCTGACGGCGCCCTCATGAGTGGTTTTGGCGCCCCTTGAGGGCTTGCCCCCCCTTGGCGGATTTCTAAATACGCCACTGGTGACAGTGACCCCCCCAAATGGTCGCAGGTCGGTCGGGTCGGGTCGGCCGCTTATGTGATACAAATCCCGTGTTCAGTGAGGACTCGCGAGCGCTTCGCTAAGTTGTAACAATAACAACTTTCCAAGTGATGCCATACATTTTTCATTTCAAATTTCAGAACATGCGCACACCTTACCTGGGACAAATTCCGATGCACATACCAATATGTCATTTTCCTCAACTTTCATAGCTAGGAACTAAAATCAAATAAACGTAAAACCTAACGCATATGATCTATCCGTACCGTCAACTTTATAGTTGTCACTTTTTAGAGGACGTTGCATGACATATTTTAACGCACATATCCATAAAAAACAGTTGCTATAGCAATTAACTTGCAAATATGTCCATTTTAGCTTCCAGTTGCCAGAACAGAATCAGCTCCACATATTTCAAAATCGAAATTCGCGAAGATGAGATTAATGATTCGGGTAAGGCAGTAATAACTTATAAACGATAAGTAACAACAAATTTTGACAAAATTGCGGCAAATATATGAACTGCTGCCTCTAAGTTTCAAATCGCTCTTCTATCTCCATAGTTATTACTTTAAGAGCAATTTGCTTGCGTCGTGATTTCTATGCTAGGTTCTTGAACTTCGCGGTCGCTTGCTTGTAAACAAATACTGGTCATCAAATCGCAACATGTTTCAGATGTTATCTTAAAATAGTGCATTTTTCATAATGTTATCAACACTTTTTGCAGCGATTTTCTGCATACGAGGAACTTAGATAACATTACAAATATAGGATAGTATGCACAAATATAGGAATATGTGATTTTTTCAATATAAATACGTATTTTAAGCAGTCAGAAGGTTTCAAGGTTGGTCAAGGTCATCTGCTACGAAGTCGTACGTATTTGCAATATATGTGCAAAGTTAAAAATAAGCATGATATTTTTGGGATCAATAAGACCAGGGATTTATTCTCATAAGAATGGCTCAAAGAGCGCGATATCGCCGAGAGGTGGCAGGCCAAATCCTACTGCCCCCCGCACACCACTTGAAGTGAACGTTCCAAAAAACATAAATCTCATTGGACAGCAAGGGACTTAGGGTAGTATATTCCAATGCAAAGTTAAAGGATGCACATTTAAAAGTAAAATGATAAACCTACTGTAACATGGAAATGATTAAAAGGATGCAGTGGCCAAAAACGAACTGGAACGGTACATTGATCAAAGTTCATGCATGGCCTTCGTGAAACTTGCAAATTTGTATTGCATTGATTGACAAGTTTAAACAGTTTTCTGAAGTGCTTCCCAAATATTTTTTCACATTGTTCTTATAAAAGCTAAAAAATACATATTTGACATACATGATGAGAAAAACTCATATCAAGACAAGCACTACCTAAATAGTTTCATTTTTATTATTTTATGTTCAATGCAGTATTTTAAGATCCCACCACAACTGTGTCCATTCAAAGCAGGGGGGGGGAGTTCAAAGTTTATATGGTAGCATAGCGTACATTTTCCTACTAGGCCATAGGGTTATGCACGGGGCAATGCTTTGGGGCATCGCCGGACCGAAGTTTTTTTTCATTGCCCGCCAACTCCGCCCGCAAAAAAAAACGCCCGCAAACGCCACCCGCAAAAGCCGCCGCCCGCAAACGCCACCCGCAAACGCCATCCGCAACACGCCGCCCGCAAATGCCGCCGCCCGCAAACGCCTCACGCAAAAACCGCCCGCATCAGCCGCCGCAAACGCCGCCCGCAAACGCCTCTCGCAAACGCCGCCCACGAACGCCGCCCGCAACCATCCCCCGCAAACGCCAACCGCAAATGCCGCCCGCAAACGTCGCCCGCAAACGTCGCCCGCAATTACGCCCACAAACGCTATCTCTCAAACGCCGCCCGCAAACACCGCCCGACAAGTGATATTTATAACTGTTGTCTATTTTATCTCTTTTGATTCTTTTCATCACTATATTCATGGGTGTATCTTTAATGCAAAGGGGGGTTGTAGCTACAACCCCAATAATTTTGGAATTTAACACTACGCCTATGACGAGATGTTTCTTTTCATCAATATATATTTAATGATATGAGGCTATGGTTTGTATTTTCTCAATTTTACACTTTGAACCTAAATAAAGCGTACTATTTACGTACGTATATTTTTGCGTACATTTTTTCGGGGGGGGGGGCTTTGACGAGGGTGGGCCTGGAGATGCCTAAGGACTGGCTGCGCCTCTGCACGCAATGCCTTCATAATAAGATTACTCACATATATTGTGTTATATGTAGTTATGTTATATATGCAAAAATGTCGATATTTAGTGAGCGCCAGTGAGTTTTCTAGAAGGCCAAAAAATCAAATTCGATCACAGCGACACAGCGTCATCTATTCTTTGTAACTGTGAACACTAGCGCCATCTGTTGTTGACCGTATCCAGGTATATATGCAGCCATATCCTGGTATATTATACTAGATCTGGTTATTGACGTCATTTTTTGTATGCCTTTGAGTCTTTATAGTATACTTCTAGTAAATACTGAATAAAACTTTGAAGTACCCAGTGTTCTATTGCCCTGATTTTAAGCAGCCTTGAGACAGAAATCTTCATCTCTCATATCTGAACTTTTGACTCGGAGAGAGAGTTTGATGAGGACGATATTTTTTATTTGTTCTCAATGTGGTTTGGGAGAAAAGTAGAAGGTATTTCCCATCTTAAGTGAATCGTAGTATGAAATGATTTTGTGGTAGTGCTGTGGTCAGTGGTCAGTGCTGTAGGTACTTTATAATGTTAACAAGTTATATTTGTTAATATATCTCAATATTTGCTAATTAATTGTAATCTTGTTTTGAGTAAAACATGTCATAAACCTGGATGTTAATCACATTACCCAAAATACCTACTTCGACTTCATAGGATTATTGTGGATTGTCAAGGGCAACTTTATCATTTTTTTTTTAATCATGTAATTTGATAACATTGTATCCATAAATTCAAATATAAACCAAGCTTTACAATACACTCTGTTTTATTTTCAAACTGATGTTGATTCTAAAGTGAGAGAAAAGTAACTCACTCATAAAACAGACAATAAATAAGTGTAACAAATAACGTTTAGCCCATTTGAGGGTTGCCAGTCTGGCACATCCCATTTTCATTGTGCTGCACATCCCTCTTTACCAGTCTCACCGTTTTACCTTACCTCAACCTTACCGGTAATCTTTGACTAAGGTACTGACCTGTGCTGGTATTAGCTGCAGAGGTGTCGGGTAGTGTAACAAGGGACAGTGGTGCAGTTGTTTTGATGTCACTGCCACTGGTGTAATAACAATAAAACCTGACCTAGCATTTACAGCAATTACAGACGCAGGGACCCACATTTCAAACTATCTGCTCGCTGCACTGCAGAACCTACCAGGGCCCAATCTTACCAACCCTCCTTTTTGTGCAATCCCCCATCGCCCCACAAACAGCTGACGCAATCCCTCCAAATGCCCATATATGGTCTTGATGGGGTACTTGGGGCATAGATAAGCATTGAACTAGTGTTTAGATACTTACCACTAGATGTCGTGTTACGTATAGCTGATTCATTTCCAATTTCTTGAATTGTGTCTGTTTTAAGTGCTCTTCAGCTTCATACGCCATGAATGATGCATCCTCTATTATAAAATGAGTAGCGTCAACTTTCTTCAACACTAGCCAATTGTCGACGGCTTAAACACTAGGCAATTGTCCGGAGCTTAAACACTAGCTCACGGATGCCACTGAAAATATCGGACGTTACACCTGATGTCTTATGGGAGAATCTTAATAGCTCAGTGGCTAATTCACTCTGAGCGTCAGCACCAATGCCATTCGACTCAAGAGGTGGCACGCCTTCTGAAAGTTTTGGTCCCATCGCTGTCGGTGGCGCCGTTTGCGCGTGGCGACGCATTGAAGAACGGGCAATTTCTCTATGGAGAATGCACTATTTGAAGAAAAATGGAGCGCAGAAAAAACACAAACGGTGTTGCAATGCCGGAACTATATCTCGGCAACCATAGGTTGTAAGGGCATAGGACCAACACAGATGTGTAGATAAACGATCAGCCTAGAGTATGCACTGTGTTTCGACCAGTGGCGCGCGCCACGTGCAAAAATAGTGGCCCACAAGCAAAATTAGTACAGTCACAAGTACAGTCTTAGTATTGGCCTGAGGTATCATGCTGAATTATGTGCTTACCATTTATCACAGTCTGGTTCTCGTTCCCAACAGGGCTAAGCTGTGGGATATTTACTTTAAATTATTACCTATGCTTATTTTTGCAAAACTGTCTACACATTAAAGGGACGTCCACCTTCAAAAATGTGTCAAATGTCGTCGTTTGTGGTGCAAAATATGAAGGTTGACATGCTGGTTTTTTTTTAACTTCTGAACACGAATTAGACATTTGTTGCTCACGAGCAGTGCTCAATTTTCATAAGAAATCAGTTTTAATATTTGGGCTGATGACGTCATATGAAGGATTTTTTGGGAAAAAAACGAAACCTTCACGCTGTTATAAGTAGGACTAGTGTTAAATGGCTATGTTATGGCAAAGTAAAACAAGTCGACTGTATTCAACATTTAGCAAAGAGAGACTACGACAGTCGGCTTACGGCCACCATTCAAATACATTGGGGGCTGGCGATGTTACAGATTGCAAATCAAACCGACAATATAGATCGACCAATGATGTTTAACTTATACCATACATAATTCAATGCCAAGGCCGCAAAATGGCTATTCATCAAAATCTTATGTAAGGTGGCGTGGGACAGTCCCCTTTAATCTCTTGACAGAGTTAGGGTGGTGGGATGGGGTTGTGTGAGATTGCCACCCCCTCGGTTTTTCAAGGCATAATTTGTTGTAGTTATCACCGATCAAAATGCAACTTTCAGTTTCCCTTCTTTTGAACTGGGGGCGGGCATGTGACCTTTGTTTGTCGGTCCGCCCCTTTAAAACCCGAATCATCATAATTTTACTTTTGAACAAATTGACGACACTTTGAATTTTGACTTTTACCCCCATGACCCGGACCTTTGACCTTTGAACTTGTTTCTCAAAGGTCATCGTCAGGTTGCAAATGACATCTATTGTATCAGAGTTTCCATTGTATCACTTGTTGCAATGAGTGCAGTTTCTGATGGTTGGTTGTTCAATGCATATGACAGGTGTTCTCAGGTGACAGTTGTGGCTTTCACTGAGATTGTGACCTCAATTGACTTTCAGAGGTCAACCGAGGTCAGTGTCTCAAAATTACATTTTTGCTTGGGTGTCGGAGTGGAAAATTTGAGCCACAGACGACCTTGAGAGTGGAAAATTATGTAGGAAATGGCACAATATTTATTTCTCTTTTGAACATGAAAGGCAATAGTTTCTGTTCAAATCATGTATTTTTAGTCAATATTTACCTATGTCAGAATCAATATAACAATTTTTACTTTGGTAGTGGAAAATCTTCTCCTGTAATGGTGATTCAGATGGAAATTTATTCACATTTGGGTGTCATTTCCCACCTTAATCGCCCAATTTTGGGACGCTGACGCAGGTCTGATCTGATGACCATAGGTGAATTTTTGACTTCTTGCAGTTGCTAGGACAGTTTGTGACCCTGATTTAAAATATGCGATCCATTTTACATAATTATGTATTCCACTGGGGTCATGCGCCTCTACAGGACAACCGAGGTCACTGACCTCAGATGACCTGCCATGACCTTTTGGGAATTTGGTAGTTTCTAGGTCATTGTGATGCTGATTGCAAATTTGGCATCCATTAAGCATAATCAGATGTTCATCCACGGTTTTAGCTCGATTAGTGTTCAATTTTCATGCATTTACGATTTAATGACATCCGGGTCATTAAAACGACCTCGGAGGTCACCTAATAACCCATGAGGTTAAAATCGGACTTCAATGGCTTCCTCTCGTCACAAGCAACACGCTCCTCGTTTCCGAATCAAAGCTCTAGCTCAATTAGGGGCGAAACGCCGGGGGGAGGGGTCCCTCATAGAGTCCCCCCTACCTGGGCAAGGGTTAACACATTGCTTGCTTGCTCATTGAAACAAGTTGGAAATCATGATATTGATTTTGTACTGTGTGATTGTATTTTGAGACACCAATTGTTACTCCGTTTCAGGCATGTCTTGATAGACTGTGCCTGCATTGAAGAATCAACTTGAATGATGTCGGTTCTTGAAGGTGAGTCAACTCGATGTTCTTGTTTTCCAGGAGACCGTATTTTTAACTAGTTGACAATTCCCTTTCACTAGTATAAACAGGAATAAGTATATGATGCTGACAATATCTGTTGAAAGCACCCCTTTACTCAGCTGTTCAACTCTTCTGCATTTCACGCTCATTTCGCTGGTCTGTTATACACCATCTTGCATTACTGAGTGCCTACGAGGGGTGGATCCAAGGGTGTCCATTTGGGACACTGACCACTAAAAATGACTTGAAGTCAACTGCAAGTTGGCAATTTTCTGATTGGAAACAAACAGCTCAGCTGTTTTTACAAATTAATAATGTTTAAATCACTTCTTTACAGGGTTGTGACGAGCAAAAACCCAACATTTTGTGTCTGTTATTGGAAGAAAAAACCCAGCATTGGGTTTTGCTTTAAACTTTAATTTGTCAACTGTGAGATTCATTCTAACATTCAGATTGCGTCATGTGGTGGTCCTATTCCAATATCTAATCCCATAAGCGTCTCAGGTTGCATGATAAGTTATTACACGGCCTGCGAATAGCAAAAGCCACAACAACCCAGATCGGTGGGTTTTGGGTATTTTAATATTGAATAAAGAACCAAAACTGAAAGGGAGGACATAAAGAAGATGGTTCAAAAATTTTCCCTTGGCCATATGCAACGGGATTTTGCAGGAACATATAGTGCTGACATAACATCATATAATGGGAGTGTGTACGTGCGTGAATGCTGCATGAGCTGTGCGCGTGAGCGAGTGTGTGTAAGTACAGAACAAATGTTAATTACAATATTAATGGTTTGGGCTTGGTTTCCAGTCTAGTCGAGCCTTAAAGCCAGCAAAGACCACAAAAACCCGGTAAAAACCCAGTAAAATCCATTAAAAATCCATCAAAAACCCATCAAAAACCCCAAACTCAGCAAAAACCCAGCACAAAACTTTTGGTTCTTGCAAAAACTGAGGTTGTTGTGGTTTTTGACCCAAAAGTTTTTTGTTTTGTTAAAAAGTAATTTTTCACAACCTTGGAAACTCAGGGTTTTCACAACCCTGGTACTTAATGAACAAGTCCGTACAATCTTATGATTTTTTAATATTTAGATATGCTTCTAAGGATTTGCCCCCAACGAACTTGTTAACTGTTAAGGATCTGCCATTCCTTCATTGATATTCTGCATCAGTAAGATGGAAACACGTATTGATTCTAAGTGGTGTGCAGTACATTCTGGTTTTACGGGATTGCAAATTGTATGGTAGGCTTTTGTGAATTCGTCTACGTCTTTCGCAAAACGCATGCATGCTTCATGAGCACACAGCTAATGACCATTGCTCATGGACATTTGCTCTCCGCGGCACATTTTGAATCGTCTTGAAGGCTGTGTAAGTGTAGTGTGTACTGCGCCAAAATAAATACACGCATTGGTTTTTCTCTGGTGTCGAGTGTGTTGCTTGCCTTAGCTGCACCTTTGCACATACAATTACCATTACCACGGTTGATGACCTGCCTACCTCCTTTTAATCAGGCATTTGAACGTACACACTTCACGATCCGCCCCTCAGATAATAGGGCAGTGCTGGAATGTTCAGGGGCTGACAAGAGCAAATTTCGACAGGATTTATTCCGTCAAATTATCGAGAAGCTTTGCCTACGCAGAGTGCCACGTAAAGCTGAGCTCGAACGAACGTTTCAATATGTTAACTTTCTCCTGGCAGACTGACCTGGGTGGGCTTGAACACTTTAACAGGAAGACTGAACCAGAGGCGTGCTGAATTACCCTCCTCGGGCTTCCAGCTGTAATTCCATGTCCAATAATGTGGGCCGTGAACTGGTGGCACATCGAACTGGTCCTGGGTGGAATCCAACTAAGTCACACCAGAGCAGAGTCGTCTCGCTGTTTGTCCGTCTACCCATGAACCTTCGCTGGCTTCCTTGCTGGAAAATTAACGGAAATCAATGCTCGGATTGGGAACCTGGTGTTGACAATCCCGCAACGCATCTGGACATTAACACTTCAGATTATGGCTTCCCTTACCACAGCTGCCACAAAACAAGCCAGTCATTAAACACGTCCTTTGTTATTTCCACCATGTATCCAGCTATTGATCACCAAAGAACAAAACTATTCACTCATGCGGACACTCTCACCGCCCATGCACTTTCACACTCGAGCGCATTTCTGTCGCCGCGACATTTAATGGGCAATTAGTTTCCTGGAAGCGGCTTAGCTTCGTCACTGAATGGCTGCATTTCATGGCTAATGGCTTTCTCCGGTTCGGCCTGTGGTCGGTCACATTGATGGTCTGCAGTATTGAAGCCGCTCTGAGTAGCTGGCAATTTCTCAGCAGCGGCGATTTCGTCCGTTTGCTATCTGCATTGCTAATGGCGCCGAAAGCTGCCTGTAACCGCTGTCGGCTCTATACGGGAGCTGCCGTATCGTGAGCCGTCACTCCCAGCAGCCGTGCAGCCCAGTCCGGTGTCCTGGTCGCCGGCAGACGTACGGGTGTGGTACCGCCGACAGGGCCGCTCGACCATGGTGCGTTCCTTTGTGTTGTGTATTGCTATGTGCTATGTTTCTCTTCCTGTATTGCGTAGTTTGATCATGTCTTGCTGATATCTTATGTTGACAGTCTTTTCATACGGCTTTTGTTCATACCGCCAGATCATAAACCAGCGCTAATCCACGCAACAACTCGGTGGACGTAGTTTTAGCCAGCCTTGCCCATAACACGAATTACAAAAACGCACAGAAATTGTTGCCGGCCCCACTTGTGTGATGCACGGCGAGGCACCTACTGGCCCAACTTGATTCTGCGTTTCCCGTCGCTGACTTGGTACCCGGTGCCTGGTGTCTTGTGCCGTCCCACAGAAGCGGAGCGGGGTAACTGTCGCCACTGGGGGTCGGGTTCCCGGCCAAGTTCACTGAAGCAGTCTGGCGACCCCCTCCCGGCCCCCGTCCACCCGCGAGCCCTGGGCCGCCCCACTCTGGCCCGCTGGTTGACGGCTGCCTCTGGAGAACCCCTGCCTTCAGTCGGCTGCTAAAGATACAGGTCAGTCACCGCTGCCGTCATCTCCACCGCCTCCTCCACTGGGGAGCGGAGAACGGCGCCGCACCGGCAGGGGAGCCCTGCATCACCGGGGACGGGGGTAGCCGTGGCGGCCGTCAATGCTGTATGAGCTTCTCGTCTCGTCTGATTTCCCGTAGGTAGTAAGCGAGATGGAATTCGGTCATCTCCGAGGGCGTTTGTTCAGGTGATACCTTTCCGTGCCATGTCGTGAGATTGTGTTGGGGTGCAGATGGGCTCCGTGAAAAATGAACCGAGAGCTGCGCTGCTTTGTTTATGGCGTTCCCGAAATTGGAATTCATCCCTGCTGCATTTTCCGTACCGTACGTGTTATGCAATCACGTCCATCCCACACAGCGCTATGTTTGAAGTCGCACTGGCCATTCCAACCTCCAGGCTGCACTCGTAACTCGTACTGGGTGCTCGTGTCAGCATTCCTAATTCAATTTACAATTATGGTCAGAAACCTGTTGCCCTATCTTCGGCCGTTCGTGTTTCTCAGACCATGTTCTCAGAGCCGGCGACTGCTGAATATGGTATCTTATTCAAGATGTCAACAATGCAGCATGCATAGAAGCACACTTATGCTGGATATTTAAATTGCTGGCTTCTCGCCGCCATGCGTGAAATACCGTGCCTGTGTGAATATTGCACACGGTGTAAGTAAACGTCAATATAGCCGGTTCGGACGACCTCCGTCCGTGATATACTGAAGCTGCTGCTATACATTGCCATAGCTCCTGCTATAGGCCTGCCGTTGTGTCGCCGTGCTCCCACCACCCCTCCCCCCGGTGCTGACCCGTCTCTGGCGTGTCCATTGTTCGGCCCCGCTGCTGACGGCCGCCATTGTCCGCCGCGATGCTGACCGCCGCGTCTCCGTCTCCCCGCTGCTGACCGCTGCATCCCCTCTGCTGCTGCCGGCAGGACTCCCTGCGGCAGCTGAAGACGCAGCTGGCCGCCCACCCGTCGCTGGTGCCGACCGACTTCGACATCGTGCCGGAGACGGGCGACCTGGAGCTGGCGCTGACGCCGCCGGTACCGGCCGAGCGGCTCTCCTCCCCGGCCCTGGCGCCGCCGACCGCCGCCGTCCGCGACCGTCCCTCACCGGACCACCAGGGCTCGGCGGGGAGAGCGGCCGTCTCACCGGCACACCAGGGCTCGGCGGAGCGAGCGGCCGCCTCCCCGGCACACCAGGCAGCCCGGGACCGGCTGGCGGGGAGTAACCACACGTTGGCAGCGCAGCTCCCGCCGCCGACACCCGACCGACTGACCAAACCGCTGCGGCAGGAGGCCACTGAGGAGGAGGACAGGGGGCAGACGGTGCCGGAGCCGCCTGCGAAGCCGCCACGGGAGCCGGCGCGGGAGCCTGAACCGGAGCCTGAACCGGAGCTGCTGGAGCCGGAGCTGCTGGAGCGGGAGCGGGAGCATGAGCCGGAGCTGGAGCCGGAGCAGAAGGCCGAGCTGCGGCCGGTGGTCGAGGCGGTACCGACTGGTACCACCAACACGACTCCGAGCAAGACGCAGGTGGGTGTACTCAGTCAGCTGCAGTCGCAGTCGGTCCAGTGGACTTGTAACAGGCTTGTTGATACGCACGCGGTCAGGGTTTTTTAGTTGTATTTATTATCTATATGTCTGACAAGTCTCGTAAATCTATCTGCCAATCACATAACTCATAGTTCGTAGTTATGTACTGCCACTATCGTCAATACGTTTGCTTGCTGTTGCTATTGGCCACATAACCAGGTAGTTGCGGCGCCCTATAACCACAATCATCATCATCATCTTCATCATGTGCTGCTATTGCAGCTGTTACCAATGGCGAGCGTTGAGCGCGCCGTTTTGTCGGGAGTGCCGTACTGACCGGGCGTGTGTTCCCTGTTTTCCCACAGAGGCTGGAGGCGCCCGAGGACGACACGTCGCCAATCATGACCGGCACATACGAGAGGGAGCTGGAGAGGGTGATCGTTGAGGCCGCCAGGGGACGCCAGATCATCCCAATCCAGGTGGGTGCCAGCTCGATCGGCGTCACGACAGCGCCATCTGGGTACATGATTGCTGGCGCCTACCCCCGCCTCTGCTAGCCGAGATGACTGAGGTTCACGAAGCTACTGCTGAAGAGTGTGTTGACGTTACGTTGCTTATGAATGTTTCTATATTTGTACCACTAGTATCGTATGAGATCTGCGCTGTCAGCCTGAATAGCTCCATACAAGTCAGATATGTCGTCAGCCAAGGCAATCCATTATGCATCAGTGGTGAAAACTGCTTGAAGCTCCGCATGTTTTATGACAAGTCTGTTCTCCGGTTTTGTTTTCTTCTCAGTCCTCACGTTTCACCACGGACACGTCACGTAATGCATGCCATTCAGTAACTCACAGTCACACAGCCGTCGAATGAGGCCTCCCGCTGCTGACGCCCACTCTATCCGCCACCTGGCGACTAACGAGCGAACTTTGGTTGTCAGCTGTTCAAACAGGAGGGCACCAGCCTCGGCCTGAGCGTGGCCGGCCTGACCAGCGAGCAGAACCACGAGCTGGGCATCTTCGTCCAGGGTCTGCAGCCGGATGGCATCGCCGCGCGGTGAGTGTGCTGTCTGGTCACGGGAGCTCACAGCTCACAACTCACAACTCACAAACTCACAACTCACAACTCACAACTCACAACTCACAACTCACAGCTCACAGCTCACAGCTCACAGCTCACAGCTCACAGCTCACAGCTCACAACTCACAACTCACAGCTCACAACTCACAACTCACAACTCACAACTCACAACTCACAACTCACAACTCACAACTCTCAGCTCTTACAACTCACAGCTCACACCTCACGCTTACAGCACACAGCCCACAGTTGACACTCACAGCTGGGGCATTCCAGGACAGATCAACAAGGGGTTACACCCTACATCTTATTTCGATTAAAGTCCGTTATAGGGGTTATCTGGGGCGCCAAATCGCGCTGTGGAAGTTTCAGCTTAATTGGAGTGCGGCTGCCGAGTTATAGCCTCAGGCCGAATTATAGTCTCCGGAATTTGTGTGAGTGTGTGAGGTTACCTTGCATGACTTAGTCGATCAGCCAATAACTCCACAATCAATTATCCAATTCCTATAAACCCATATATTTTTTAATGGGAATTAAGTGAGGAACATCATATCGGGTACATTTTTTGTGGGTTCCGAGTACATGACCCGTGACCTCTGGTGACCTGCCCTGACCTTGACACGAGCATATTTTTTATATAAATAATATGTTTTGGTTACGAGCGAGTGCGAAGCGCTCGCTCGTCTTTCCGTGTTATCAAGCATTACTGAACGATGCTGGTATGTAGATATTTTCGATCGAGGCGTTTTCTTTAATTACTGCACGAGCGCAGCGAGTGCAGTAGTTTTGAAAAACGCCGAGTTCACAAATATCTACATACACATAACACAGCAGAGTTTGGTAAGTCCTCTACCATAGCGCTGTTCGGATGCACGCTAGCGGCCGCTAGTAGCGCTGGTAGCGCTTTCGTTCTCCATGGCAACCAGGCGTCATGGCCAATGAAAAACCAGAAAATGAATACGTCACGATAGGAAACGTGGAGCCTGCGGAGAGGCTATCTCCGCTAGTGAAAAATCGCAGAAGCGGCGCTAGCGCTAGCGGGTGTTTTTCAATTGTGGTGCATGAGACAAATATATATAAAATGAAAACAACACAGATGTGATATGCTCCTGGGCCTGAAGAGAGTCTGGAAGTGCTTCCGTCTGTTTCCTGCTGGGACTATTTTCGTGACGTAATTGTGACGTCAGGTCTGCTAGCGAAAAGCGCTAGTAGTGCGTGTGCCGAACAGCGCTCAGATGTCACCAGTGTGGTATGCCACTGCATAATGCGGCAAATACCACACTCCACGCGCTAATGCTTTTTACGTTGCTCGGCATATGGTAAATGGGAAAAATCTGATAGTGCATGGCCGAAAACTGTTTTCCCATTGACCACGTGCTTAATTTTAGCCGTGTATTAACTGGTGTGTTGATTAACTCCCAGAGGTGATAATATAGTGCTAAGACTCATTTCAATCACCCTGCATTGAACTCTTGAAAAAGCGCGGAACGACCATGTACTAAATCGTTTTATGCACTCATGGCATTAAAGATTCAGTTTATGAACTCGCCTTCGCTCGTTCATAAACTGAATCGTTAATGCCACTCATGCATACAACTATATTACCTGTAAGGCACCGTAGTTGGCGATGAACGAGCGAGCACGAAGGAAATGTATGAATAATCTTAAATCGATTAGGCAAGTAGTTTCTGAGGTACAAAAAGGTGCGCACGTGCCGAGGCACCCACTCCTGACTTGTGGGAAAGGGGCGGTTGAGAGTTTCTTAACAATACACCAAATTTGTACACAAGCGGCTCAGCCGTTCCTGAGATATAGAATAGGGGTGTGCACGTGCGCACGTGCAGAGGCACCCCACCACTGACTAGTGGAAAAGCGGTGTCTGAGGGGTTCCTAACCACACACCAAATTCGAACACTATCAGCCCAGCCGTTGCGTTTTTTTTGCGACAAAACACCTTTCAACACCCCTCACGCGGCACGCGCAATGGTAGTCACTCACATGAGTCGGCACTGGTATCAAACACGGTATGTTGGATGGGGCTACTCAGTACAGAAGCCTGCTTGTCAATCGGACGTGCGGTTGCAAAGATATGACCTCAAAAGCCTCGCCACGGGCCGGGTCGGGTCGGGTCGGGTCGGGTTGAGACTTGGGCCGGGCTGCTCATCATCATATTTTTCCCATCTACCACGGAAAGACGAGCGAGCGCGAAGCGCTCGCCCGTAAAGAGCGGCCCGACCCTACCCGACCCGACCCGTGGCGACGCTTTTGAGGATCTCATATGTTTGCAACCGCACGTCCGATTGTCAAGCGGGCTTCTTTGCTGAGATCCAACCTACCCTGTTTGATACCAATGCCGACTCATGTGCGTGACTTCCACTGCGCGTGGTGCGTGCCGCGTGCGGGGTGTTGAAAGGTGTTTTGTCGCAAAAACTCCGCAACGACTGGGTTGATTGTGTTTGAATTTGGTGTGTGGTTAGGGAGTAGGAACCCCTCAGCCGCCGCCTTTCCACTAGTCAGGGGTGGGGTGCCTCTGCACGTGCGCACGTGCCCACCCCTATTCTATATCTCAGGAACGGCTGAACCGATTGTGCTCGAATTTGGTGTGTGGTTAGAGACCCCTCAGCCACCGCTTTTCCACAAGTCAGGGGTGCGGTGCCTATTTACGTGCGCACGTGCACACCCCTATTCTATATCTCAGAAACGGCTGAACCGATTGTGTTCGAACTTGGTGAGCAGTGCTGTATTTCTGGCCGTTTTCTGGTGCGGTGTTTTGCTCTCTTCAAAGTGTTACCCCCGTTTCGACCTCAGACTTTCGGGTTCTGCGAACGCTGCCGAAGTAAACAACAGTTAAGATGCAAACTTTGTTCACAAATGAGTTATATTCTGAACCCCAGAATAGTAATATATTCTGAACCCCAGAATAGTAATATTCTTGACTACAGAATATAAGAGGGTATATTTAGCGTGGTAGCGTACTTATTACTTGGAATTAATGTATTATATTTCATATCTAGGTCATCAATAACAGGAGACCTCCTGTTATCTCCTGTTCCTGGTATCTTGTCTAGGTACATTACTAGAGTCGCAGAATAGTGATTCCCTTCGTTAATAACTCAGTTGTGCACAAAGTTGCACCTCCCGGGGGAATGGCGGCCGGCAGCATGACCCGGGTGATTAGCTTGATACCCGAAGGGCTGAGGAGCAAACGGGAGTAACTCATTGAAGAGAGCAAAGTACCGGGACCAGAAAGCGGCCAGAAATCCAACGCTGTTGGTGAGTGGTTAGGGACCTCTTAGCCGCCGCCTCTCAACAAGTCAGGGGTGGGGTGGCTCTGCACGTGCGCATGTGTGCACCCTTATTATATATCTCGGGGACGGCTGATCCGATTGTGTACAAATTTGGTGTATATTTAGGGACCTCTCAGCTGCCCCTTTCCCACAAGTCAGGGATGGGTGCCTTTGCATGTGTGCACCATTTTTGTATTTTGGAAACTACTGGCATGGTCGAGTTAAAATGCACTCTACATTTCCTTCGTTCTCGCTGGTTCATCGCCAACTGTGGTGCTTTACTGGTAAGTTATCCCTGCCCAGGACACAAATTGGAGATAGGCTTTTTCTATTAATATACCTTTTAATTGCTCAAAATAACGTGTTTTTCTCTTTTTACCGACACAAAATGATGGATTGTCCCATGATGGCATTGATTGCGTTTTTTGTGTCACACGAAGGTTTCAGGTTGCAGTATAAGTCACTCGAAGGTTAAGTTTGGTGTATTTCTTGATAAGCCAGGTGCTATTGTTGCTCAGTGACCTCTGCTAGGTCGGCTGAGGTCATCTGAGATTACCGTATTTTTTGCCAATCACTCTTGATAGAATAAAGATAGAGACATGCGAGTTGCGACTGACGGCACTGTGTTTGTCTCGTCTGTTCGCGTCGCCCCATATGCGACATGACCTACATGGGTCACCAAATGACCTTGACCTGAGGTCCAATTTTGAAGCTGGCTTAATCAGTTCACCATTATCATATTTCGAAACGCTGTCGAGAAAAACATGATAGCGTTACAATTATTGCTTTATGTTGAATCGATAACAAGTTGTTGACGAACAGCTGTTTTTACTAGCAACACGAACAGCTTCAAGATGTTCGAAGATAACTTTTATAGATTAAACGTAGAACCAATAATTTTAACATCATCTTGTTTGTCTCATCAAGGCGTTTTGAAACATATGAAAGGTGACCTGGTTAGGTCAACTTCAAATTTGACCTCAGGTCAACGTCATTTGGTAACTCAGGTAGGTCATGCTGCATATCGGGCGACGGGAATCGACGATAAAAACACAGTGGTGTTATTTGCACGCTTCTATCTTGATTATATTAAGAGTTATAGGTAAACAAGATGCTGGTGATTTCAGATGACCTCAGCTGACCTTCCAGAGGTCTTTGAGCAATAACCACGAACCTGGTTCATCAATAAATTCACCTAACATAACCTCCAAGTCGCTTATATTGCAACCTGAAACCTTCGTGTGACACAGAAACCGCAATAAATGCCGTCATGTGAAAATGAATATTTTTGTGCTGGTGAAAAGATAAAAAACACGTTATTTTTTAGCAAAGTATAATTATCGAAAATACAATTTCGTTTTTTGTCCTGTGCAAAGACAACTTACTAAACTATATCATCAGACATGTGCAATAAATAGTGCATGGATCTGAAAGTAGGATCTATGATCCCAGAGGATCTCTCGACAAAACGCAATGTTGGATTCATGATCCCACTGGAATCCACGACAAATTACAACAGGTGGATATTGATCAGTGGATTTTCGATTAAATTCACAACGGATCTTGGATCCACAGGATCCATTGTATAACAATGAAATGGATCTTGATCCCAACGGATTCGGATCCGACAGGATCCGATTGCATATTTGCATAATTATAGTAATTTATTGAAAATCAGCTAAATAGGCATGCCACTGACAACGAATGCAAAGTACTGACAATTACTTTTAAAATTCGGTTCCGCAAATACTCAATATGTATTGATGGCGGATCTGGGATCCCAGTGATTCCCAATGGCAAAATGTGGCTGCGATCTCGATCCGGCGGATGCCGTGACAAATTTGAAGACGGATCTAGATCCAGTGGATCCATCGACAATCTTGTGAAGGTGGATTTATTTTGGAACCCCCCCAGCGGGGGGGATCCGGATCAGATCCACAGGACTCAGTCCCGATATCTCCTCTTTAGGATCCGAGCACATGTCTGTATATCATACAAATATAAAGCAAAATTATTTGCGCTGCGGTCGTGTCAAGGTTAGGTCAGGTCACCATAATTCACGGGTCATTTCGTCAGAATCCACCACAAATACAAACTGGGCCTGGGATCATGATCCTCACTTCATTGCTATTCAGAAAATGTATGGGTTTCTAGGAATTGGTCAATTTGTTGTGGAGTTATTGGCTGGTCGGTAAGGCGTTCAAGGTGACCTTACGAAAATGCCGGAGGCTATAACTCAGCAGTCGTAACTCCAGTCAGACTGAAACTTCCACAGCGCGATTTAGCGCCCAGATAACTCCCATTACGGACTTACATCAAAATCTGAAATGTAGGGGGTTATTTGATTATATTGTAGTAGATTAATTTGGGGTTTTCGCTGGTCGATCTGTTCTGGAATGCCCCGGCTCACAGCTCACAGTTTACAACCCATAGCTCACAGCTCACAACTCACAGCTCACAGCTCACAACTCACAGCTCACAGCTCACAACTCACAGCTCACAGCTTCACAACTCACAGCTACAAGCACTGCTCACTGCTCACAACTCTCACAGCTCACAACCATAAGCTTCACAAACTTCAGAGGCTGCACAGCTTCACAATCTCAAGCTCACACGTCACAGTCAAGCTCACGCTCACGCTCACAGTTACTTTCTGAGAATGCGTTACGAGACAGTTTCACCAACTCAAGTTTGCATCCTCAAGAGTTAAACACCTCAAAGTTGTACAACACGAGAGTTAAACATGCAGTTTTTGCAACTCTCCAATCTCCACCAGCTCACAGTCTCACAGCTTAACACTCACAGCGCAAGAGCTTTACAGACTACAGCTTAACAGCTCAACAGCTTACAAACATTACAGCTCACAGTCAGTGGGCGCATGTGACTTTGTGTGTTGTCCGCCCAAAACCCCATCATCATCACTCCTCACAACTCGCAGCTCACTTCACAGCCTCGAACAACTAGGCTCAGCAGCTCACATCTCAGTCTGCCTGACTCACCTCACATCATAGGTGCCATATAGCTATATTGTTGCGGCGCATTTAAGCCCCAACCATCATCGTCATCGTCATCACATCTCAGTCTGGCTGACTCAGCTCACAGCTCCACCGACGGGTCAGTCTGCTCCAGTCTGCTCCAGTCTGCTCAGTCTGCTCCAGTCTGCTCCAGTCTGCTCCAGTCTGCTCCAGTCTGCTCCAGTCTGCTCCAGTCTGATCCAGTCTGATCCAGTCTGATCCAGTCTGATCCAGTCTGATCCAGTCTGATCCAGTCTGCTCCAGTCTGCTCCAGTCTGCTCCAGTCTGCTCCAGTCTGCTCCAGTCTGCTCCAGTCTGCTCCAGTCTGCTCCAGTCTGCTCAGTCTGCTCAGTCTGCTCCAGTCTGCTCAGTCTGCTCAGTCCCACTACTCAGCTGAGCTGCCGGTACTCTGCTGCTGCTGCTGAGCCGGCCGGCGCGGATCAGATCAGTCCGTAATCCGCCTGGTGCGCCGTCAGGACGGACGGTGATAAATGGCGGATTCATAGCTCCGGCTAGACCCGATCATCGCCTGCCTGCTGACTCCTGCTGACTCTGCGTTAGCGAGGCGAGCGGGGTTCGACAGCATACGCGGCAGTCAGCGCTCCTCGGTCACCGTCTCCCGCCGCCGGCTCCGTTTGGTGGCTCTGTGTGACATATCCGCCGCCGGCTCCGTTTGGTGGCTCTGTGTGACATGTCTCCCGCCGCCGGCTCCGTTTGGTGGCTCTGTGTGACATGTCTCCGCGCGCCGGCTTCCATTTGGCGGCTTGTGTGACAGTGTTCTCCCGCTGCCGGCTCCGTTTGAGCGTGCTCTGTTGACAATGTTCCCCCGCAGGTCCGTTTGGCGGGCTCTGGTGTGACATGTCTCCGCGCGGCTCCGTTTTGGGCTTGTGTGAATGTCTCCCGCCGCCGGCTTCCGTTTGCGGCTCTGGGTGTGAATATCCGCCGCCGGCTCCGTTTGGCGGCTCTGTGTGACATGTCTCCCGCCGCCGGCTCCGTTTGGTGGCTCTGTGTGACATGCCATGAAATGACATGAAATGGGGTTCTGCCGAATTGGCTTAGTCGACGCAGCGTCCGACTTTGTTCGTCATACGAGGCATGGGATTCCCTCGTGTGGGGACAAGGTAAGTTCGAATAGCTTCGGCGCTCGTTTCGCTCGGCGTTAAATGGTCCAGTCGATGACAGCGGCTACAAACAAGTTATTACGTCTCTTCGTAAAGCCCTATTCTACAAAGTCAGTCCAGTTTAGTACCGCACTGGGTAGTGATACCTCGTTTGGGTACGTGACACACAAAGCGGCTTCAGTTCTCAGTGACCTGCAGATCAGCTGCGATGTCCCATAGTATGTCCATCCGTCTTGGTGATCTATAGTAATGCTCCACGTCGTCTGCACTGACCCCAGATCACTTAGTACATCGTGTATTGAGTAATCTGAGCTGGAGGGGCGATTCTGTTCTGCCGTGTGATATGCGACTTACGTACTCCACACGTCATTCGCGTCTCTCATGACGTATGGAGCATCGTTGCAATTAGGTGTGACGTGAAAGTTGCGATGGGATATAGTGGCCTCACATTTCTTGGTTGTCCTCGCTGGCTATCACAAGTCATGACGTATGAAGATTTTGTTTTATTTATTTGTATGTATTCATTGGTCACTTGGTGTCACATTTCTTGTTCGTCGCTTACCACAAGTCACAGCGTAAATACTCTTATTTATTTATATATTTATTTATTTAGTTGAACCGCCAACATATTTGCTTCCAATGATAGGCTTCCAACGTTACTAGATTGATGACGGGAATTCATCAATTTATAACGCACCCTTGTTGCTCCTTCGCTTTACGATACTAGATTGCCATGTATCGCCCGAGCTTGCGTCTGCACAGTGCACATCGTTCGGTCTTCCTAGGTATCTGGAGAGTGAGTGAAGAGCGATCTGAAATGTGATGACGGGCTTGCTGGACCAATGTCATCGGGTTTGAGCAGCCCTTCTGCCCAGTCAGTGAAAACTCTGTGGTTGAGTGTCGCCATCGTGCTGCGTCCTGAGCCGCACTATTCACCATCCGCCGCCGCCGCCGCCGCCGCCGCCGCCGCCGCCGCCGCCCGGTGACAGCGCTCCGTCAGCGGCCGATTGTGTCGCTGATTGCCAATCTGAGCCGTGGGGCCGCGGCGGGCCGCGTCGAGCCAGGACGGGCCCGGGATGAGATGGCACTGGCGGGGTCAACGTTAGTGGTCAGGCCGGGGGAGGGGCGTGGGCGGGGGTAGATGAGGCTGGCACAGGAGGCGTCACTTTAACAGTAGCCGATAGACCCGGTTCAGGGGTCGGGCGGCTTTCACGGCGTTGAGCTACACTTACATTCTCTTGGACTCGACATGCCACCAGTCGCTAAAGAGTATTAATTTGATTTATGACAACATTCACCACATAAAACTGACAATGTTTCATGCAGAGCTAATAGGCCTTCATTGTAACATGAAACATAAAGCACCATGAACACTAATGTGACAACACATTAGCTGATGAATCTTAATGACTCTTGGCTACTATATATGCTGATTTGCGCGCTCTTTACATTTGAAAAAAGTTATTTCTTATTACTGAATGTTCTAAAAAATAGGACCAATATAACTCTCATACGTGGACATCAGAAACGCCTGTCAGGTTTCAATTTTAACTAATGGATTCGATGGTTTATTCTCATTTGGAAGATATGCAAATGTAAAGCTGTAACTCTTATCCAGGATTCTCTTCTTTTTTTGTTGGTGCACGTTCCATTTACTTTATTTATGATCGGAGCGAACACAGCCTGATACGGGCGACTGAAGGCGATACACAGTTTGTGGACGGGGGAGGCGCTGGTGGGCTCAGGCGGTCGGGGCGGTCGCTGTGGATAGCGTCGAGGGCGGTCGCTGGTGGGAAGTGCGCCGGGCGGCGGCTGGTGGACAGCGCGGTGTCGGGTCGGCGCTGGTGGGATAGCGCGGTCGAGGGCGGCGCTTGGTGGGATTCAGGTGCGGCAGGCGGCGCTGTGTGGACAGTGTGGTCAGGGCGGCTGGCTGGACAGTTGCGGTCAGGGGCCGCTGGGTGGAAGTCGGAGGCGGCCGCTGGGTGGGACAGGCGCGGTCGGGGCGGCGCTGGTGGACATGTGGTCAGGGGCGTGGTGGGACGTGCCGGTCGGGGGCAGCGCTGGTGGAGAAGTGCGTTCAGACGCATGGTGGGACAGGTGCGGTCGGGCGGCGTCTGGTAGGGACAGTGCGGTCCGTGCGCCGAACCATTTGTCCTGGGGGGGGGGGGGGTTAACGCAGACCTCGCGATTCAGGGCCCTTCGTCGATCCGCCATGCCTATTAATGATTCATATGGCGTAGGGGGGCCGACCGGGCCGCCGAGCAAGGGGCAGCACAGAACGGTACGAGACGTGGACGGGGACGAGGCAGGACGGGACGAGGCAAGGACGGAATGAGACAGACGGAATGAGACAGGACGGAATGAAGACAGGACGGAATGACACAGAAGACGGAAGAGAAGGACGGATGAGAAACGGGACGAGAATGAGACAGGAGGAATGTGAGACAGGACGGAATGGAGACAGAAAGAATGAGATCAGGTACGGAACGAGATCGGGACGGAATGAGACAGGACGGAATGAGACAGGACGGAATGAGACAGGACGGAACGAGACGGTACGGAATGAGACGGGACGGAATGAGACAGAACGGAACGGAATGGGACGAAATGAAATTGAATCGAATGGAATGAATGAAGTGGAACGAAACGGAATGGGGCGAGATGGGACGAAACGAGACGGAGATGGAACGGAACGGGATGGTTGCTCCGTTGGATGGGTGCTGGTTCTGTGCTAGGGAATGGGTTTGTTTACGGTGGTGAATTGTACCAGGTCAGTGACAGGACAGGACGATAAAGGGGTGGGGTTTTAGAAGTGCGGTGATAGTTTACCCCCCCCCCCCCCCCCCATGGTCATGTGATAGGGAAGGAACGATAATAGGGGGGTGTTACAGTGGGGTGATATGTACCAGGTGATGTGGATAGGGTCAGGACGATAAAGGGGGGGTTTGTTTACGTGGTGAATGTTACGAGGTCATCGTGATAGGGGTCAGTACGGAGAAGGGTGGGTTGTTACGTGGGGTGATATGTACAGGTCATGTGATAGGAACAGGACGAAAAAGGGGGTTGTTACAGTGGGGTGATAGTACCAGGTCATGTGATATGGGACAGGACGATAAAGGGGGTTGTGTACAGTGGGGGATATGTTACAAGTAATGTGATAGGGACTAGGACGATAATAGGGGGTTTGTTAAGTGGGGTGGATATGTACCAGGTCATGTGATAGGTAGGCACGATAAGGGGGGTTGTTACAGTGGGGTGATTGTACTAGGTCCATGTGATAGGGTCAGTACGATGAAAAGGTGGGTTGTTACATGTGGGGTGATATGTACCAAGGTAATGTGATAGGAACAGGACGATAAAGGGTGGAGATCCATGGTTCATGTGATAAAGGGACAGGACGATAAAGGGGGGTTGTTAGGCAGTGAGGGGTGATAGTGGGTAATCCAGGTCAATGTGATAGGGTCAGGACGATAAAGGGGAAGTGTTAACGAGTGATATGTGAGCGGCGATTGGGGTTCAATGATGATTATGAGGGATTAGGAGCGGGATTAAAAGGGGGGTTGTTAACAATGGGGTGATATGTACACACGGAGGTCATGTGGAGAGGGGAATTGACGAGGTATCGATAAAGGCGGTTGTTACGTGGGGTGATTATGTTACCAGGTCATGGTGATAGGGAAAGGGCATAACAGGGGGGTTATGTTACAGTGGGGTGATATGTACCAGGTCATGTGATAGGGACAGGACGATAAAGGGGGGTTGTTACAGTGGGGTGATATGTTACAGGTCATGTGATAAAGGGAGACAGGACGCAATAAGGGGTGTGTTGTAACAGGGTGTGGTGATATGTTACCAAGGTCATGTAGTATAGGAACAGGACGAATAGAAGGGGGGATATGTTACAGTGGGCAGTGGATGGATGGGTAACCGACGAGTATGTAGGTCATGTGATCAGGAACAGTGACGACACATAGGGGTTGTTACAGTGCGGGTGATAATGTACCAGGTCATGTGATAGGGAAACAGGGACGAGTGAAAGGTGTGGGTGGGGGTTGTTAACATAGTGGGTGAGTATGTAACCTAGGAGAGTCATGGGTGATAAGGAACAGAGACGAATAAAAGGGGGGTTGTTACATGTTGGGTGTGATATGTAAGCGCCATCAGGATCAGGTCGATGTGATTAGGAAAGGGACGGAATAAGAAGGGGGGAGGTTTGTTCAGCAATGGTGGGTGTGATATGTCACTCGGGTTCATCGGAGAGAGAGAGGGAACAGGACGATAAAGGGGGGTTGTTACAGTGGGGTGATATGTACCAGGTCATGTGATAGGAACAGGACGATAAAGGGGCACCGTCGTCAATGGCAGTGTGGCAGCTGCTTTGTATGCAACTGAGTCTGTTTTGTGCCCAGTGTGCTGTAGCGGTCGGGCCGACTTAGGCGTGGGACGATACGATCACAGCGGAATAGCTGGTCACACCTCCCTCGGCCTGTGACGGTGACCGCCCTGACCGCCTGTGACCGCCCTGACCGCCTGTGACCGCCCTGACCGCCTGTGACCGCCCTGACCGCCTGTGACCGTCCTGACCGCCTGTGACCGCCCCCTCTCTCCTCCTGTGACCGCCCTGACCGCCTGTGACCGCTCTGACCGCCTGTGACCGCCCCCTCCCTGCTCCTGTGACCGCCCCCTCCCTGCTCCTGTGACCGCCGCTGCTGCTGGTGGCCGGTCGGAGCTGTGTGTCGTTGGCTGTGCCGCTGCGGCCGTCGGTGCTGCCGTCGGCGGCGGCGTCAGTTGCTGCCCAGTGCTGACGAGTGGCGGAGGCCGGCCCGCCCCGCCGACTGCCCCGGTGTGCCGCAGTGAGCTGCCCTCTCGCTCCCTCTCTGTGGTGCTGTGTACCGTGTGCGGTGTCGAGCGCGTGTGAGCGGCGGCCGTGCGGTATGGTGGCGGCGTGTGTGGTAGCGGCGGCGGCGCGCTAGCTGAGCCGGCGGCGGCGGCTGCCGCGCGGCGCGGTCCGCCCCACGGTAAGACCTATTGATCTGGCCGGCCCGCTGTCGCCGTCGCCCGGCCGCCACGGGGCTGCCAGGCCGCCGCTGCGGTGGAGCCGGCGGGATATGGGACCGGTCCGCTCCTGGGGAACGTGGGGGGGGGGCAGGATGACGACGTGTTTCAGTGATGGCTGCTGTTGAAGACTTGGTGGAAGGAGGTGGGGGTTGGGTGACCGATGGTTTGAGCACGCCTAAACCCATACCAGTTATGCCGTTCAGCAGCCCTTCAGCTTTCGTGGCACAGAACAGATCAAAACCAACATTTATCGCCAGTCTCGTATCTTTTTGAAGCTCCGGAAAGTGACCGATTTTTTTTTTATATATGTATTGTATTTATTGAAAGCACTGGTAATGTTCCGTGCCCAAATACGAACTCGCAATTATATGGTCGTTTAACCACATGTTTGAAAAGAATATTTTGTGAATACAATGGTGCCTGTCTTTCTGAGATCAAGGGGGCACAAGCAGCATGGCTACTAACGCCTGCCTATGCTTTTGCATACCGGGTGGACAGTGAACCAGTACCAGCAACCGGGTGCAGTGATACCAAGTGACACGGGGTGCAAAACGGGTGCAGTGAACGCAGTACCCCACCGGGTATGGAGTGAACCTCTCTAGTACCGGTGCACCGGGTGCAGTGATCAGGTAGCCCCGCACCGGGTGCAGTGAAACCAGCACCACCGGGTGCAGTGAATCAGTACCCCACCGGGTGCAGTGACCAGTACCTCCAACCGGGTGCAGTGAATGTCACCGCTAACCCCACACGGGTGCAGTGAATCAGATACCGCACCGGGTGCAGTGAAGCCAGTACTCCACCGGTGCAGGTGAAGCCCAGTACCCACCGGGTGCAGTGAACCAGTAAACCCCACCGGGTGCAGTGAATCAGATAGCGGCGCACCGGTTGCGTGACCAAGTAAACCGGCACCGGGTGCAGTGACCAAGTACCGCACCGGGTGCAGTGAAGCCAGACCGGCACCGGGTGCAGTGTAAACTCAGACCCCACCGGGTGCATGTGAACCAGTACCCACCGGGTGCAGTGAACCAGTACCCACCGGGTGCAGTGAACCAGTACCCACCGGGTGTAATGACTGAACTTACATTGACACGCTTTTTGCTGAATTGGCAGTTAGGTGTTGTCCGTCCCTGTAGCTCAGTGGGAGAGCGCTGGTCTTCTGACCTATTCCGGCAGTGGCAGCCCGGGTTCGAGTCGCTTCAGCGCTCGCTATTTGCTCCTGACTGGGATGGCCTGCGGCCGTTGGCAGCGGTCGCACTCAAGGCCAGATGACGGCAGCGAGCGGGGCGGACCGTGTCCAGGTATGTCGGGCACGTACAACTTTCGTCTCTAAATTCTGCCGTCCAACCGTCCAACAAGAATTGCGCGATCGGGTGGTGAGGTCAGGACCAGCGCAACAAGCTCTGCTTAGCGCGGGTGCTGACCTCGGAAAGCCATCCATACAAAACATTTGGACTATACTTGATAAAAAATGAAAATCACCAGTTCCTTATTGAATGCTTCATAGCTAATTTTATTTTAAAAACACATATTTGTTGCACATTACCCTAAAATGTGTTGCTAGATCTATCGTATTTCACTCGAAAAATCACAGATCCTTTCCCTTGAAACAGTTTGCATTGCCACCTTGCTGGTGTCGCACCTCACCATCACCGTATTCGTATATTGCGGCTCCATCCCCGTGGAGGATGCAAGGCTTTTCAGTTGCCATGCCAACATAATAGAGTGGATGTAGGGGGACGGCACACGCAAAACACACACACACACACACATCATTCACAACACACACAACACACACACACACACACTACACACAACAACACACACACACACACCACCACACACACACACACACACACACACAACCACACACGCACACACGCACACACGCACACACGCACACACGCACACACGCACACACGCACACGCACGCTGACACAATAAATTCCGAGCGCATGATAGTTCATTCTTGGCTCTTTCCAAGCATATGATTAATATCGGCTTTAAAACGTGATACGTGGCTGGTGTCCTGCATTGCTGCAGGCAGATTGTTGTACAATTTGGCACCTCCTTAGACAAGTCTGCGTTTCCCCGCCTCACTCCTCACTCTTGGCAATCGCAGCTGCCCGATCTGCCTAGTTTGTTGGTCGTGCTGTATGCGTTTGAACATATGTCGCAGGACTTCTGTTTCGCCAAAACTCAAGATAATTTTCGTGAATGTGTTGCCTCTGCTATTCCGCTGGCTGCTGTAGTCTGCCTCGGCCCCCCGTCTTCCACCTCCCCCCGGACGGTGTTGGTGGCCGAGGTGGCTGTCGGGCTGTCGGTGGGTCTCGGGCGCCATGTGCAGCAGGCCGCCTCCTGACAGAGACAGCCGCCGAGGGACTGCAGCTACCTGCCGTCTCTGCCGTCTGCCGTCTGCCGTCTGCCGTCTGCCGTCTGCCGTCTGCCGTCTGCCGTCTTGCCGTCTTCCGTCTTACCGTCTCCCGTCTTACCGTCTCCCGTCCGCCGTCTGTGTCGCCGTCTGTCGTCCGCCGTCCGCCGTCTTGGCCGTCCGCCGTCCGCCGTCCGCCGTCTGTCGTGTGTCGTCTGTCGTCTTGTCGTCTGTCGTCTGTCGTCTGGTCGTCTGTCGTCTGTGTCTGTCGTCCTGTCGTCTGTCGTCTGTCGTCTTCGTCTGTCGTCTGTCGTCTGTCGTCTGTCGTCTGTCGTCTGTCGTCCTGCGTCGCCGTCTCGTCTGTCGTCTGTCGTCGCCGTCTGTCGTCTGTCGTCCGCCGTCTGTCGTCGCCGTCTGTCGTCCGCCGTCTGTCCGCTGTCGTCCGCCGTCTGTGTCTGTCGTCTGTTCGTCTGTCGCTGTCGTGTCGTCTGTCGCTGTCGTCTGTCGTCTGTCGTCTGTCGTCTGTCGTCTGTCGTCTGCCGTCTGCCGTCTGCCGTCTACCGTCTACCGTCTGCCGTCTGCCGTATACCGTTTGTCGTCGACCTTCGCTCACTGACCGGAGATCAATAGTCTGAAGTGGCGGCCGGCCGATGCCCTCCTCTGAATACCAGCACCGGGAGAGGTACTCTCTGACCACCGGGCTGTCATACGCCACAAACACACGGACCGTCACACACGGTCCGTCACACACGGACCGTCACACACGGACCGTCACACACGGTCCGTCACACACGGACCGTCACACACGGTCCGTCACACACGGACCGTCACACACGGACTGTCACATACAGACCCAGGTCGAAACACGGAGAGCACTAGCCTGTGGTGTGGACTTGTTGAGAGTAGCTGTAAGTGCAGGCAAGTTGTTTGTTGATTTATTTAGGGATCTTTCAGCGGAGGTTGTGGCTGTCGGAGAGCCGTTCTCGTTACTCAGCCGACGTGGCACCTCAATACACTCAGGAGTGTTGCTGCCGGGGGGAGAGCGGGTATTTATCGAAGGGTGTGCTACTGTTTATATATAGAGAGGAAGGAGGGCGCGTTACCCCGGGCCGGCCGGGTGTCCCCGCCGCCTTACTTTGCACGCTGCTAACTGTGTTGTGTAGCGGCGGCTCACTTCTGTGCAGTCTGGGTCGGCCGAGGGTATCGGCGGCACGTGCCCCGCAGCGGATATGTGAGACTGGCCGGCTGCTGGGCCAGGCTGAAGAGATGGTACCGTGGCCGTATTGCCCACGCTACACGGCTTGGACGGGTTCAAAAGTTTGATAATCTAACTTCCACAAAGCCGTGATATTAATGCCAGGGCGTTGCTAGGCTCAGGGAGCGGGCGTTATAAAGCTTCGCTGTTTCACAAACATGCTTTGAATGTTGCAAATACAGCTCATGAGCATTTATTTATCGGTCTTCGGCTTGACTTTGCCACCACAATTTGGCTGTGTACTCGCGTGGTTTTGGTTGGTTTACCATTTTCTCACCGTGCCTCATATTTCACTCGTACATGAAGTCTCTGAACATGGCTCTGGCCCCGTTTTGTTATCACAAACGCGCGTGTTATGATGTTCTTGTCTATATTCCTCTACCTGTCTATTTTCAGTCCTCGTTCCCCTCTTTGGCTCCTCCATATGCTGCCTCTTGTCCCTGTTAACCCGGCATTGACTCGGGTCTGATCTGAACACCATTGACTGGGAGGGGGGGGGGGGGGGGCGTTAATCGCCCCTTTGTTATCTTCCGAACCAATGATCGCAGGTAGACGCGCAAGGTGGCATTCGGAAGCGCTCAATTAGACGAATATAAAGCACGCTCGAAAAATTTCAATTTGAAGTCACATGTCAGGTCACGGTCAGATCAAAGGTCAAACTCAAGGTATTTTAGTTTATGGGCCATACTTTCTATCCAAAGTCTTCGATTGCAACCATGACTACCCTAAGTGCTCTTAAACGTATGACACACATCCTGCATGATCGAAAGTGAGATTATTGGCAAACATCAAAGGTCAAGGTCAGGTCACAAAAGGTCACTTTCCACAAAATATCTACGAAAGCCATGCAACACATGTTTTATGGATAATTTTACGCATGGAAAGCGACAGTGATACTCATTTGACCACCAGACTTCATGTGTATGAAGTAAATGTCAAGCTTTGGTCAAAGTAAGGTAAGAGTGCAAATTTTGAAATGGATCAATTTCAATCAAAAAGGCAAGGTTCTAAACCAGTTCTGACATATTTTCCTGCCTTTTCAATATCTTTGAAAATGGTAATTTTGTAGTCATCTTCCCCCAAAATTACGTTTTTTGAGTTTTGTCTAAAAAAATACAGAGCTGTCATTTATTTGTCGGTATCTTGTCCATAAAAGCCATAAAACGCAATTTCAATATATGACGTCATGAGTTACCAGCACTGTAAATGTGATCACTCAGTCAAAAATGATGTCATTTTGAAATTTGGTATGACAGTTGTTTGCATATAGTTCTCTGACATTTTCCTGCCTTTCCAATATCTTTGAAATTTTAGTTTTGTAGTCATGTTCCCCTAAAATTAGTTTTTTTGAGATTTTTGGGGTAAAAAAAAATCAGAGATTGCCATTTTGTAGCCTATATTATTTTCTCTATATATTTGTTCTTGGATTGCATTTTGCTGATTATATTGCCTTTGTACGGTCTGTTAAAGTTTAACTGATTTATGTGTAAGAACCGTGTGTAGTGACGTCACTAAATTCGCTATATCTGAAACATTTATCGACGAAATTGCTTCCTTTTTGCACAGAGGACGTGCAATTGATGTAGGATAAGGTACCCTAAGTTACACGTTTATAGCTCTAATCGTTTTTGCGTTATAATGAAACAAAAACGTCAGGGGGCGTTAAACGCTCCCCCAGTCAATGCCGGGTTAAAGGGAATTTTTCACCTTTCTGAAAGAGCTGTCAAATATACGCCTGTTGTAGAAAAATATTAAATAAGTGCTGCTGAAAACGATGGTGATGTTTGTTTCTCGAAAGTAACTTAACTTGATAAAAAATAAGCTTTTAAAATTTTGAACAATGACGTCATTATTGAGCTATACAGAGCTATCCAAAGAGACACAATCTTAGGAGACAATTCTGGCGCACTTGAATGTATGCAAGTCTTTTGTTATCGTAACTAGCAGCAGGTAGTATCCAGTCGAGGTTCGAGCAATACTAGTTTTCGTTTTTCTTCTCCCGGGGCTAACAACTATCTTGGAAGTTTGTCTTGAAGCTGTCAGCCAATCAGCGGCAGCGAACTTGCACCAGACCTGGATGCTTTTGGCAACAATCCAAATTAAATTGCTTAAAATTGGTTAGCTTTGGAGAAAACGATCTTAAAGGGAGTGTGCCTACTTTTTTGAAATGTCAAATATATTTTTATTACGGTAAGAAGCTATTGCTTTGATTATTGTTACGATAAAAATTCACGTCTGGAGCCCCTTTAGGTTGAATTTTTGCTTATATTCGTTTGGCATTTTGTTTTGGTCTCCAAAACTCAAAAGACGATCGTCACTATAATACAAGTAGCGAGATGTTACCTTTAATGGCGCACTGGCCACGGCTAAACAATATATGCTTGCGTGAATTTAAGTAGAATGCTCTTAGTGCGGAAAGCTTCTTCTGGCGACTATTGATAATTAACTACTGCTCCAGTATTGATTGGCGAAACTTGGAATATCAGCAAACTAAAGTGATTCTGGGAAATGAGAGTTACATGGCTAAATTCATTAAAAATAGTGCTCACAGACTAGTGTCAACAACTCCACATGACCAATGTGAGTAGGCACACTCCCTTTAATGATTCGGACATTTCAATAACGGCCAAATATAATTTGTATCTCAGTTTAACAAATTCAAAGGTGACACAATCCCTTCAAAGTTCCCATCGCTGTCTCCGCGTATCACGCATTTTCTTCGTCCTCTGTTTACCTTCCGGCCCGTTCCATGTTCATATCTGTTTTTGTCCAGTTCTCCTCTGTATCCCAGCAGAGCGTAATTTAATCCTTGTACCGCCCTGGTTTCGCCCGTTCCCTGTCTCTGTTCTCCGTCTCCGTCTCAGTCTCAGTCTCAGTCTCAGTCTCAGTCTCAATATCGATCTCTGCCCTCTGCCTTCGCGCCGTCCTATTTTCAGTCCCCAGCTTGGTCCAGTCTCTGTTCCCTGTCATTTTTGCCATGGCCGCTGCCGTTGGTCCCTGACTTCTGGTCGTCGGTATGGCCCGGATCGCTGATCGGTCCTCCCGTACCGCCCCCGGTGTCGGCGCGTGCTGGCCGGTCGCTGGCGGGCCGTTACATGAGCAGAGCGGCCACCATCGATTGGCGGCCGTACCGTGTCGTTATCGTTAAACACGGCTGGCGGCCGGCGGACCTTCATCAGGAGCGCCGCGCCGCGCCGCGCCAGCCGCCGCCGCCGCCGGCCCCGCCCACTGCTCCGGCACGCACACGTGCTGCCTCGCACGCTGAACCGGGTCACTGCTGCGCCTCCCACGGCCGACGTCGAGGGTGGCATGCCGGCGGCGGGCGGCACCGATCACCGTGCCACCGAGCGCAGCACGCACACCGCCCGCTGCCGGTGACATGTGACCGGAGACGGTGACACCGCCCGCTCCCGGTGACACGGGACCGGAGACGGTGACACCGCCCGCTGTCGGTGACATGTGACCGGAGACGGTGACACTGCCTGTGTCGGGCCGTGTCGTCGGCGGTCGGTGGTGGCCAGCGCGCAGAGCGCGTCCGGCCGTGTCAGTCCTGTGGGACGCGATCGTTCCTCGACCGTCGGTCTCTGGTGTCAGTGGTGAGTGCCGCGGTGGAGCCGGGGGCGGCGGCCGACGCTCGTCGGTTGTGGTTTATCGCCGCGGCCAGCGCGCTGCTCCTGCCGCTACGGTGTGAAATGCCGCGTAGAACGCCGCCCCAGATGGTGGCAATAAATCATGCATGTGGCGGTTTCGACGGTGGTTGATGGGTTGGGTGTCACGCTGTGTGAAATGCATGTTTTATGTCGAGGGCCGTAGGCAGCATTTGTCACAGCAGAGGTGAGGGAAATGGCCAGCTCGCGTCGCTATCGTGCTAGTATCCACGGCCAATTTTCGGTGGCGATCCTCGTAAGCCGGCTGGGATCAGCAGTGTTCTGCAGTGTGATTTATCGTCAGTCGGCGACTGTCACGGTCTCGGTCGCTCGAATGTTGATCGGGCGTCCTCAGGCCACGGTACTGCACTGCAGCCACTGCAGCAGTCCCAGCCCGCCGCGCCGGGAGCCGCGCGCCGCGCAACACTGCAGTGGTATACTGTGCCGCAACGCTGCTGTGGGTGCGGCACAGCATGTGCCAGGCGGTAGCATACCATTCAAGACGGCCGGCTTTACGCAGGGAGCCGGCTGAACCGGGCTGCCTGTGGACGTAGTAGCGGCGATAGCGGCGGTACGGATATGTGCTGCCCTTGAAGCAATCAAATTACGATTTTGTCGATATCATCGACTGGTCGTCGCATGCCAGCATTCATGTCCCGGTATCGGCATGTCTTGTACGCCGTGTATCTGATTACTCTATATCAATCTGGAACGCCTTAGCGACTGCTGCAAGTGAATAGATACTCTTTCATTACTATTATGCAAGGCGGCCAAGGCTGCTCAATGAAGTTGCCTTATTTGAAGGCAGAAGCCGTGTCCACTACAATGTAAGAGGCATTGGAACTTCCGGTTTCCGGTTTATCCCCGGCCATAGCTATATTTATCGCCTCGGCCATAACCTGATATTAGGCGTAGCAGTATGGCTTAGGTGTAGTGTGTTGACGCTTGAGCTTACGCCTCACATCATCTTGGCTATTTTTGTGTGTGCAGTAGATGGCCTCGCTGAGTTGGTGCCATCGAGCACAATGCTGATTTCATGACGTTTGTTACAGTGAGTCGTACAGTTCAATGAATAACTTGCTGATGGTAGATTTTCCAAACTTATTCCACCAAATTACGGCTGTCAAGTCAAGCTGGCGATTTCAACACTGTTCCTTTGCTTGCAACATAGCATTAAATGGAAATAGATTGGCCCATCAGAAGGCAAATTTTGACGTGCGGGTTTTCGTCTATCCTTTCAACAATCTGACTAGGCTCTGTTTGGGCGGCGGGTGTGTTTTTTGTGACATGGCTGTGGTCTTTCAGCCAGACAGTTGTCTCACGGTGAATTCATGGATCTATTTATTCAATTCATGCAAAAGCGTGAATTCACGGATGTGATATATAATCCACGACATATGAGCGGCGATACCGTCGCTGATGTGGCCTGTCAGTCGAGTTGACACCGCTGACGGCACGCTGAGGCGCTGTTACCGGACCCCGCTGCGTCAGACACTGTCACTCATCCCCCAGCCGGGAGGAATCGGCACAACTCGTACTACCGTGCTGCCGTGCTGCTGTGGGCGGGACCGGACCGCGCCGCTGGACGGAAGTCGCGGCCGGACACAACTATCGGACGTGGCCCGACCAAAGACAATGGTGGCGGATGGCGGCCACCAGACGTCGTGGCCGTGACGGTGGGCGGCCATCGACCGCAGAGCGGCGTCTGGGCCGAGCTGCCATCACCCGCAGCACCCCGCTACACCGCCCCCGCCCCCGCCCCCGCCCGTCGCGCTCCGTTGCCGGCCGGCACGGCTCAGAGAGGATTGCCGGCCGACCATCAGAGGCACGCGTCAACGACAGAGGTGACGGAGGGTCGTCCGGGGCCGTCCGGGGCCGCCGGGGTTCACCAGGAGCCGGTCTGGACTGCTGGGCTCGGCCGTCCGGGGCCGTCCGGGGCCGCCGGGGTTCACCAGGAGCCGGTCTGGACTGCCGGGCTCGGCCGTCCGGGGCCGTCCGGGGCCGTCCGGGGCCGTCCGGGGCCGCCGGGGTTCACCAGGAGCCGGTCTGGACTGCTGGGCTCGGCCGTCGGGCCGCCTGGGTTCCCAGGAGCCGTCTGGACTGCCGGGGCTCGGTTAGTCCGGGCCGCCGGGGTTCACCAGGAGCCGGTCTGGACTGCCGTGCTCGCCGTCCGGGCCGCTGGGTTTCACCAGGAGCCGGTCTGGACTGCCCGGGCTCGGCGTCCGGGCCGCGGGGTTACCAGGAGCCGGTCTGGACTGCCGGATCGGACCGTCGGGGCGCCCGGGGATCACCAAAGGAGCCGGTCTGGACTGCCGGCTGGCCGTCCGGGCGCCGGGGTTCACCAGGAGCCGGTCTGGACTGCCGGCTCGGAGTCCGGGGCCGCCGGGGTTCACCAGGAGCCGGTCTGGACTGCCGGGCTCGGCCGTCCGGGGCCCGGGGTTCATTCAGGAGCCGTCTTGGACTGCCGGGCTCGCCTCCGGGCCGCCGGGGTCACAAGGAAGCCGTCTGGACTGCCGGGCTCGGCCGTCGGGGCCCGCCGGGGATTCCCAGGAGCCGGTCTGGACTGCCGGCTCGCCGTCCGACCGCCGGGGAATCACCAGGAGCCGGTCTGACTGCCCGGCTCGCCGTCGCGGGCCGCCGGGGTTCACCAGGAGCCGGTCTGGACTGCCGGCTCGGCCGTCCGGGCCGCCGGGGTCACCAGGAGCCGGGTCTGGACTGCCGGGCTGGCGTCGGGGCCGCGGGGGATCACAGGAGCCGGCTGGACTGCCGGGCTCGGCCGTCCGGGGCCGCCTTGGTTCACAGGAGCCGGTCTGGACTGCCGGGCTCGGCCGTCCGGTCCGCCGGGGGATCAACCATGGGAAAAAGGAAGAGGGAAGGAAGGAAGCCGTCTGGACTGCCGGGCTCGGCCGTCCGGGGCCGCCGGGGATCACAGGAGCGGCTGGACTGCCGGGCCTCGGCCGTCCGGGCCGCCGGGGCACCAGGAGCCGGTTCTGACTGCCGGGGCTCGGCCGTCCGGGGCGCGCCGGGGTTCACAGGAGCCGGTCTGGACTGCCCGGGCTCGGCCGTCCGGGGCCCCGGGGTTCATTCAGGATCCGGTCCTGGACTGCCGGCTCGGCCGCGGGGCCCGCCGGGGTTCACCAGGAGCCGGTCTGGACTGCCGGACTCGGGGCCGTCCGGGGCCGCCGGGGATCACCAAGGTGCGGCTGGACTGCCGGCTCGCGTCCGACCGCCGGGGATCACCAGGAAGCCGTCTGACTGCCGGCTCGGCCGCCGGGGCGCCCGGGGTTCACCAGGAGCCGGTCTGGACTGCCGGCTCGGCCGTCCGGGGCCGCCGGGGTTCACCAGGAGCCGGTCTGGACTGCCGGCTCGGCGTCCGGGCCGGCCGGGGATCACCAGAGCCGTCTGGACTGCCGGCTCGGCCGTCCGGGGCCGCCGGTTCACCAGGAGCCCGGTCTGGACCTGCCGGGCTCCGCTCGTCGGGTTCCGCCGGGGTCACCAGGAGCCGGTCTGGACTGCCGGGCTGGCGTCCGGGGCCGCCGGGGATTCACCAGGAGCCGGTCCTGGACTGCCGGCCGGCCGTCCGCCGGCCGGGGATCACCAGAGCTGGTCCCTGGACTGCCGGGCTCGGCCGTCCGGCCGCCGGGGTTCACCAGGAGCCGGTCTGGGACTGCGGGCTCGGCGTCCGGGGCCGCCGGGGTTCACCAGGAGCCGGTCTGGACTGCCGGGCTCGGCCGTCCGGGGCCGCCGGGGATCACCAGGAGCCGGTCTGGACTGCCGGGCTCGGCCGTCCGGGGCCGCCGGGTTCACCAGGAGCCGGTCTGGACTGCCGGGCTCGGCCGTCCGGGTCCGCCGGGGATCACCAGGAGCCGGTCTGGACTGCCGGGCTCGGCCGTCCGGGGCCGCCGGCGACGTAATGGGCTGTCAGTTACAATGTCATCTCCTGTGTCAGCGCCTGATGAGGTGCCTGTGTCAGCGCCTGATGAGGTGTCCCAGTCGTTGTTCACCGGCCTGTTACTCCGTGCTGTGCCGCCGTAGTGTTCCGCGTCGTATGGGAGCCGGCGGACGGGCTGTTGCGCAGCGTGGCTTGCGGCGACATAGGGGAAGTTGGTCAGCTCGCCGATGAAAACTCGGTGATAGTCGATATAGGACCAGCTGTTAAATGAGTCTACGTTCTGTGTACTCGGTAGCTCGTACGGCTTGCTCTGAAAAGATATACTGGTAATCAATGCCAGCCACAAAAGCGTCACGAAGCCCCTAAACCGCAAAACACCGTTACCACAAAGTGTCTCCGGAAGAGGCAGTTTTGCTGCCGAGACATGCAACCTCCGGCCCATGTCCGGGCTCGTCTCGGATTACTCGACGGATACCACGACCACAATTCGGTTCCATGAGGACATAGTGCGTGAGAGCCCCACGGTGAGGAATCTTGGCGTACTGTTCGACAAGCACCTCTCGTGGGACTCAACGTATCTTGCCCTCGGTCAGACAAAATGTATACGGTATCTCATCGGCCTGTCACACATGCGTCATCAGATCGCCCTCGCACTTCTACTGTCATAGTCGACGCCTTGTCCTCCTCGCACGTTCGATATTGTTTTGACGTCTTTGGACGGGTCAGCAGAGTAAATGGCAGCGCCTCTCCCAAAGTAGTCAATTTTTGGTTTGCGCGCTGTCTCTGGCCGGACCGTAAATTCGACCACAATATCGGACTGCGAGATGAAACTAGGCTGGCTCCCGCCCGGCAGCTGTACAACTTCAATTCTATAACCTTCTTCACAAAATTTGCAGCACCGGGGAACACAGGCTCTCACTTCCCGGCTTTCGGCCAATTCTGAGAACTGAGTGAAGACTGCAACCGGCAAGCGTCGCTTTTTTCTATAGTATAGTACAGCGCTACAACACCCTGCCTTCCGACCTGCGTGATATGTCTTTATCGTCTTTTAAACGTTAAGTTGACGCTCTTTTACATGGCAACTGATGTGCTGTGCTGCATGTGTGTTTGCGATCGTGTTTTATTTTCTACTTATGTGCGTATGTGAGTGAATGTCGTTTTTAACATGTATCTTCCTTTTAACCATGACACGACGCTCAGAAATTTCATATATCGGAGAGTGTTTTTACGGTAAATACATACATGCATACATACTCGTTCCAAGCCTTATCATCTGCTGACTTCACAGTGCAATGCACAATGGATGACATTAGGAACTGCTCCAAGGGCAGCCAAATGTGGTCATCAATGTTAATTATGCTAAAAAGTTAGATTTATCTGTAGCCTTACTTAGCTGGGCCACATTACGGTCTGCTGAAGGTGATTAGCAGTCGCTCCGAATGACAACTGGGCCTCGTCATGACTTACTAATTGCTGAGAAGTTATGTGTGCTGCTACTAAGCTTAACTAAGCGCAAAGTCTATTATTATTATTATAGCTTGCAATACCAATGCATCGGACCGCGTCATTTAGAATGGCATTCACTCAGACCATTTACAGCGAGTAATATCATGCTGGTCTAATTCGTGGCGACTAGGCCCCCATTGTCTGGACATTGTCACCGGAAATGTCATTGCCGCCTGTCATTATGCTGGCAGCGGCGGTGTCGGCGGCCGGCTAGTCAATGGTGGCCGATTCCCGTCACGGCCAATGACTCGACTCGGCTCGGAGTCGGCGGGGCAGAGCAGAGCAGAGCAGAGCGGGGCAGAGCAGAGCAGGGCAGAGCAGAGCAGAGCAGAGCAGGCAGAGCAGGCAGAGCAGGCAGAGCAGGCAGAGCAGGCAGAGCAGGCAGAGCAGGCAGAGCAGGCAGAGCAGGCAGAGCAGCAGAGCAGGCAAGAGCAGGCAGAGTCAGGCAAGAGCAGGCAGAGTCAGGCAGAGCAGGCAGAGCAGGCAGAGGCAGAGCAGAGCAGAGCAGAGCAGGAGAAGCAGAGCAGGCAGAGCAGAGCAGTGCAGAGCAGACAGGCACAGAGCAGAGCCGCTCGCCGGCCAGCTGCATCGCTAATAAGCGATGGCCATTCAGAATGGCTCTGTTGACGCCACGCCGGGCGCGCGCCGGCTGCTGCTCGCGTTGCTCGGCTGCTGCTCGGCTGCTGCTCGGCTGCTGCTCGGCTGCTGCTCGCTGCTGCTCGGCTGCTGCTCGGCTGCTGCTCGGCTGCTGCTCGGCTGCTGCTCGGCTGCTGCTCGGGTGATGGATCGGTCGCTGCGGTGGCAAGTCTTGTCCGCTGTTCGGTCAGTACGTTGGAGTGTGGTTTCTGGGTGGATCAGCGGTGACGTACGAAGCTGTATTGGGACGCGAGGGCCATTTGGAGGTTATGTTGGTCGCTGTCGGCGGCTCAGTTTGTCCTGGCGGCCCTGAGTTCATGGACGCTGCTCGCTTGCCGTGCGCCGTGATGTGCCTCCTCGGTGTGAATGGGCCGTGATGTGCCTCCTCGGTGTGAATGGGCCGTGATGTCCTCCTCGTGTGAATGGGCCGTGATGTGCCTCCTCGGTGTGAATGGGCCGTGATGTGCCTCCTCGGTGTGAATGGGCGTCGCACTTTCAGCAATCGTTGGGTTTGTACCGTTGATTTGGTCTGCGCTGGTGGCTGGTTAATTCAGTCGGCATGATTCCACTGGGATTCATTGATGGGCTATTTTGGCGTTCGCATTTCAAATGGAATATATTTTGAATTAAGTTCCATCAAGTGATGAGTTGTGTTCAACACGAGAGAGCGATATGTTATTCAGTGATGCCCGTGGGGCTCAGCTGGTTGTCCTTCGTACTGAGGTCAGTACGATGCGAGGTGTCGAATCCAGGGTTATGGGGCTCAGCTGGTTGTCCATCGTGCTGAGGTCAGTACGATGCGAGGTGTCGACTCCAGGGTTATGGGGCTCAGCTGGTTGTCCATCGTACTGAGGTCAGTACGATGCGAGGTGTCGAATCCAGGGTTATAGTGCTCAGCTGGTTGTCCTTCGTACTGAGGTCAGACGATGCGATGTGTCGAATCCAGGGTTATAGTGCTCAGCTGGTTGTCCTTCGTACTGAGGTCAGTACGATGCGAGGTGTCGACTCCAGGGTTATGGGGCTCAGCTGGTTGTCCTTCGTACTGAGGTCAGTACGATGCGAGGTGTCGATTCCACGGTTATCAGCTCTGTCAGACCCTAGTTGTCGGACGTGTGCTGCTCAATCTGTCTCAACTTAAAACATGCCCTTGCAATTACTTGAAGGGGTGCAACAATAAAGCACAGCTATTTTTGCATCAATGACTGTTGTACCTGTGCTCCTAAGAAGCTTGGGATTTTCTTTGTCTTCTGGTGCTCCAATGCCTTCGATACAAAAGCCGTCGTTGCGTGCGTTTTATTGCATAAATACTTTGTGGTAAGTTTGCCATTATCTTTGCATGATCGCAGAGGCTGTCTGGCGCCCCCGGAGAGCGTGTTACGAGCTGGGCCCGATCTGCTGCTGGTGCTGCGGAGGCTCGCTCGACCTCCCGCCTTCCCCTGCCCGTCCCCTGTTCCTCTCTCCATCCCAGTCCATGTTTACGGCTGCGGGCGTCGGTCGCTCGTGTGTCAGGCGGCGCCGGCCCGGCTGCTCGCCGCCATAGATGTGTTGGTGTCGGCCGGTCCGAGATAGGTGTACTCGTGTCGACTGCTGGTCCGTCAGTTAGTGTTGACGTTGTTGATGAGCTCCCACCGATAGGATGCTGTTCGTAGCGGCCGGCCTACTGTGGTGTTGTCAGTGTTTTTTTTTTTGTGCGCATCTTTTCTCCTCTTTTTAGTCATTTTTTCAATGTTTCTGACCCCTGCCTCTCTGCCGCTGCTTCCCCATACACATCTGTGGCTCTCCTGTCTCTGTAACTCTGTCTTCTGCTTCCCCATACACATCTGTGGCTCTCCTGTCTCTGTAACTCTGTCTTCTGCCTCCCCATACACATCTGTGGCTCTCCTGTCTCTGTAACTCTGTCTTCTGCTTCCCCATACACATCTGTGGCTCTCCTGTCTCTGGTAATCTGTCTTCTGCCTTCCCTACACATCTGTGGCCTCTCCTGTTCTCTGTACACTTCTGTCTTCTGCTTCCCTAACACATCTGTTGGCTCTCCTGTCTCTGTAACTCTGTCTTCTGCCTCCCCATACACATCTGTGGCTCTCGCTGTCTCTGTAACTCTTCTTCTGCTCCCCATACACACTGTGACTCTCCTGTTCTCTGTACTCTGTCTTCTGCTTCCCCATAACATCTGTGGCTCTCCTGTCCTGTAACTCTGTCCTTCTGCTTCCCAGTGAACATCTGTGGCTCTCCTTTTCTGAACCTGTCTCTGTTTTCCCCATACACATCTTGTGGCCTCTTCCTGCTCTGTAACTCTGTTCTTCTGCCTCCATACACATCTGTGGCTCTCCTGTCCTCTGGTAACTTGTTTTGCTCCACATACACATCTGTGGGCTCTTCCTGTCTCTGTATCTGTCTTTCTGCTTCCCATACCATCTGTGGCTCTCCTGTCTCTGTAACTCGTCTTCTGCCCCCAATAACACACTGTGGTTCTCTGTCCTTGTAACTCGTCTTCCTGCTCCCCATACACATCTTGTGGCCTCTCTGTCTCTGTAACTCTGTCTTCTGCTTCCCCATACACATCTGTGGCTCTCCTGTCTCTGTAACTCTGTCTTCTGCTTCCACATACACATCTGTGGCTCTCCTGTCTCTGTAACTCTGTCTTCTGCTTCCCCATACACATCTGTGGCTCTCCTGTAACTCTGTCTTTGCTCACCATGACACATCTGTGGCTCTCCTTCTCTTGTAACTCTGTCGTTCTGCTTGCCCAAACACATCCTGGCTCTTCCCTTGTAACTCTGTTTCTTCTGCTTCCCATACAATGCTGTGGCTCTCCTGTCTCTGTAACTCTGTCTTCTGCTTCCATATCACATCTGTGGCTCGCTCCTGTCTCTGTAACTCTGTCCTGTTTCCCCATACACACTGTGCTCTCCTGTCTCTGTACTCTGTCTTCTGCTTCCCCATACACATCTGTGGCTCTCCTGTCTCTGTAACTCTGTCTTCTGCTTCCCCATACACATCTGTGGCCCTCCTGTCTCTGTTACTCTGTCTTCTGCTTCCCCATACACATCTGTGGCTCTCCTGTCTCTGTAACTCTGTCTTCTGCTTCCCCATGTACACACGCCTCTCTGTTTCTCAGCTATCATTCGTTATCACCTCTCTCTGCCCAAGCAGTCAGCGCTCCCTTAAACTCAAATTCACAAGTAAACAGACCAGTTGCCGTGTATTCGTCGCCCTCGCTCTCTCTCTGTTACTGTGACATGTCTGTGACCGTGTGTGTGTGTCTGTGTTTCTGTCTGTCTCCAGCGATGGCCGCCTAAGGGAGGGTGACCAGATCCTGGCTATCGATGGGCAGCCCCTGGACGCCAACATCTCCCATCCGCAGGCTATCAGCATTCTTCAACGGGCAAGAGGTGAGAGAGAGAGAGAGAGAGGCACATCAGTGTCACTGACACTGAGGTGAGAGACGAAGGCTGGCTGGTCAGCACTGCTGCTGCGCAACGATTATATGCACTCTGCTGGACGTTGAGTTCATGAATGCATGGACGAATTCATGGATACATGCTTTTCCGTGACTCAGGTCAGCAGCTTCCCACGATGAAATCCTTAAAGACGAATGGGGCAGGCAGAAGTTAATGAGAGCTGTACTCTCATCTATTGAAGCCGACTCCTGTCGTCTCCTTATCACTTTCAAGTCATGATCTGAAATGGGTTTATCCTTAACGCTACCTTAATTTGTCATTAACTTTTTGTATGGGCCTGCATATTAATTTTATATGTTCAGGTGGCCTGCATATCTCCGTCGATCTGTCTTTTCTGTCCAATACTGCAGGGCAGATCAGTGCTAGTGACAAGATTTCAACATGCCCTATGTCTTCACCAACAGTGCCACTTGAGGGAGGCAGCGCTGTTTATATTACAATGACGTGTGGATTGTGGAGGTGTGTGTTAGGTGGTGGACCGGTCCTCCACCTCTGGCTGCACCTCTGGGGCAGGACTGACGTCGTGTCTGTCTCTGTGTCGGCCAGGTGCGGTGACCCCCCACCTATGGCTGCACCCTGGGGCCTGACTGACCGTCCGTGTCTGTCTGCTGTGTCGGCAGGTGCGGTGACCCCACCTCTGGCTGCACCTCTGGGGCAGGACTGACGTCGTGTCTGTCTCTGTGTCGGCCAGGTGCGGTGACCCCCACCTCTGGCTGCACCTCTGGGGCCTGACTGACGTCGTGTCTGAGGATCCACTCTGGTGTCGGCGCGGTGCGGTGCCCACCTCTGTGCTGCAGCACGCAACTGGGGGCAGGACAGACGTGCGGTGGTCCTGTCTCCCTGTGTCGGCAGGTGCGGTTGACCCCACCTCTGGCTGCACCTCTGGGCAGGACTGACGTCGTGTCTGTCTCTGTGTCGGCCAGGTGCGGTGACCCCCACCTCTGGCTGCACCTCTGGGGCCTGACTGACGTCGTGTCTGTCTGTGTGTCGGCCAGGTGCGGTGACATTGGTCGTAGCTCGGGCACCGGAGCAGCTCTCCACCAGCGACAGCAGTCTGACCGAGCCGCCGCCACCAGTTCCCGGCGACCCAGTACAGCAGCAGCAGGATATGGTGGTGAGTCTCCCTCCCTGCCTCCCCGCCTCCCCGCCTCCCCGCCTCCCCCTCCGTACCGGCACAGCTGTGTGACGCTCGGCAGTCGGCGCTCTCTGTCGCTATTGAAGATCGCTTTCTGCGGCTGTTCTGAATCGTCTCGGTCACGGACACTCCAGCCAGTCCAGACATGGCCATATCGCGAGCGTCTGGCTATAGCCCACTGCCACCCAGCTGTATGGGTGGCAGTATGGGTGGCGCTTCGCACATCAGTGATGCCATACTTCTGATTTTGAACGTGTTTGTAAGATACATAATTTGTATCGTTTTCGGACAGTTTTATGCACGTTATGTTTGCCAGCATTTGTTTTCATAATCGGTGGTATGCCTCTCACTATTGCCTCATACGTCAGGAAGTCAATTCTTTCTATTCTTTCTATTGGTTATGTGACTTAAAGTTCGTTTAAATTAATTTATGTGCCGATACTTCTAGTTATATATTCGACCAGTTTTTTTCCTTCTTGTATAAGCTATTTATGAATACGGTTTTCCCATCTTTGCATATATACGATTGTACCATATCATTTCATTTTGTATTATCACCTAGTTGATCTAACGGCTTAGTATTGTAATATTGATATTGTTTTAACACATTTCTGTAATATGCCGGTATGTTCATTATTTTTCTTCTCACCCCTACACAAACAAATCTTAATTAGATCACATAGCTCAAAGTTTCCTATCCACGCCCGCATATTTTTTTGCCATAATGACACTTGGTTCGTATACATGCGTCTATCCATGCCATTTTTAATGATCGACAGAAAAGACCTCCACGTCTACTAATTTTAATCCTCCTTGGTCAACATCCGGGATAGTACGTCTTTTACAACCTTAGGTCGACCACGCCGTACGAATTTCATTATTTTACTCTGTATCCTGATTATTGCTTTCTTCGGTATCTCAATGCATGTACATGCATGTACGTACAACAATGCATGTACAAGCTGGGAGTCAATACAAGCTTTTGTGACTGTGATTCTGCCTTTGATGGTAATGGATCTCTGGCTCCATATGTTGATAATATAATTAACGTTTCTGATAATTGGCTCTACGCTATCTGATATGCAACTGTTAATTGCTCTAAACCAAACCCACAATATCTGTATTTATTCACAGCTTATAACCCTCCAATCGGTTCATTCTCGCTTTTCCTATTCCCTAACCACATCATGTGGCTCTTGTCTAAATTTAGGGATAGTGGGGATAGGGATAGTCTTACTAAAATCATCCATTACCCGCCGAACTTCCGCTCCCGACTGATAATCCTGTATGAACAAGGTTATGTCATCAGCACACGAATTTAACCCTATTAGTGGCAAGGGGGCAAATATTGCCCACCCCTCATGTTTTTCTTAGATATCTCCGAAACGGCTACGAGTAGGCTTATGAAACTTTCGATTTTCCTAAAATTGATTTTCCCACATCTGGAGTCAAATTTTGGAGTTCTAACTTGAACAGAGGCGGTTCAGGGCCAAGTTTTGGAGGATTTTTTCGGCGAAATTGGCGATAAATACGGAAAATGCGGTCTTCAGGATTCCTTCCTAACTGCCTCAAGTATGAAATAGTGCATAGCTTTACGGTGTTTCAAAATAAAGTTCAAATTAGTTGATGTTCATGATTATTGTATTTTTTTTGACGTGCATAGAGGCGGTTTTCAAGGTACTTGAAAAAGGGGATTTCCAAAGTTTGGAAGCCTTAGCTGACAGTCAAAATCAAGCAATATAATTTGCGATTATAGCTATTGAAGATGCCTGGAGATAGTTTCTCCTTTCATTTTTTGGCATAATTTATTACGTCTTGAGTTTAAGGGCGTGTCAGGCACAGAAAAAGTTGCATAGTGATAACGATATACCTGCGATTACGGTGTTCAATAAAACAGAATATTAGTTGAGAATGATTACTGGACCATAATGAAGTCAGGAGAAGGAAAGAATTCATTTATTGCAAGGCGCGCTCAGGAATCGAAGAAAGGGGGTCATATTTTGCAAGGAGCTTTGATGCATGGGCCTCAAGGACATAATCATACTGCAGTTTCCCTGATGAAAAAAGCACAAGGGGGTCCTTTTTTGAAAACATTTGAAGAGAATAGGCGAGCCCAGGTAGGGTAAAAAGCGGGTAACTTATGTGCATTGAGAATTTTTAAGCAAAACTAGTATTGTTGACTAGTTAGTATTATATTAGCGGGATTTATAACTCTTTGATCAAAGGTTTTGGCACTTCCCAAATGGATCCTGGATCGCTATGATGATTTCAGCTTCAAATCCGGACCTATCTATGAACCAGGTAACTGGATTGTAAATATTTCCGTGGAGCAGCATGACTGCTGATCATATTTTGTATAGTTTGGCCTCCCTTTTCGTAACCTGGCACCGCCTATGGTACACAAATGCTTAATAACTATTTTTTGTATGATGTTAAAAATAAACGAATATGCAGTTATTCAGAAGCCATCAAAAACGTTGAATTACGCTTTTACTTCGCCCCAATTAGTGACCTAATACTCGCCACGTTTTAAAATTTTTAACAATCGTCATCACATATCAATTTCTTACTCAATGATCTATCGATCAATTTATTGATTGGGATAAATGGTTTGTAAACATGGCACTTTGTGTTGGATCAAAAATACCATAATTTTTGTATCTTTTTGGCCCCCCCGTTGCCCCTATTTATATTTTTAATCATTCGTTTTTTTAGAAAATGTAGATCATGTTTAAGGTGAATCGACCACCGTTTGATTTTTTTGAAAATTCGGATGGGTAGATCCTCGAGATCTCCGGGCGGGGGGGGGAAATATCCCCCTGCCATAATTAGGGGTAGCGTGGAGCCTGGCCACTATATAGGGTTTAAGTTATCTCATTTTCGCTTACTTTAATATCGCGGATATTCTGGTTACTTCGAACATATCAACTGGGAGGTCAAATAAAATACCACTCAGTGAATATGTTATTTATAGTTTTGTATTTGGGAAAAAATGATGGTCACCAGCACGTCTCAGGTAATAACTTTGCACGTATTTGTGCTAGCGAACTCAATTCAACGGCATTATGCTCATCTGGCCGACCTGGCTCCGATGGTATATACCATGAGCATTGAACACTGTAGTCGTTCTGTGACCTCAAGGTCACGTGACCTGAGGTCTTTCGATGCAGTTATTATTTTAATGTCAGATTGACCAAGCCATAACACCTTTCTTCTCAGATTTTAATGAGACTGCGTGTCGGGGCTTACTGGGCCGTAGATTCACGCTGTCAAATTTTCAACTCCGTCCGTCGAAAGTTTTCCGAATTATAGCCCCGGGGATCGTTTCGATTTCGCGCAAAGTTCTAATTCTCAGCGGGAACATCTCCCGTATACATGATTATGATTATGTAAACCTACAGGGTGTTTCAAAACAACTGCAATTTTTCATTGGTTTATTACGAGGAGAAATAGTTGTTAAAACTAATAAAACAGCATATGCCTAAAAAGATAATTTCTGAAAAAATTAGAAAATATATGTTTCATCCTGCATATTGGCGTTGTTCATAAAAAGTAGCCTCCAAACTTCATGAACGAAAAATGACTTTCCGCGCTGAGCGCATTTAGGTACCCCGCGAGTTCAGGAGCAGCTTTAAAAGTGAGGATACCAGCGACAATCTTAAATCACGTGATTCACCACGTGACATATAAGTATGGGAATCGGAAATCCCTATACTTGTTACATCATCTACAAAAACAATGTATTTATTTCAACTTCATTGGTTTATTTATTAACAATTTCTCTAAATGGTTAAAGTTCGGACGATATTCCCATTCACTGATGAACAAGAGACATGGATTTTCTTGGAATATGGGGCTGTAAGAAGTTATACAGCTGTCTGGAGGAATTTCCGACAGAAATTTGGAGTCCATCCGAAGAATGTTCCGACGGACACGGCACTCAAACGTCTGATCGATCGGTTAGTTGTAAATAAGGGACACACCAAGATCAGCGTTGTGACTATGGCAGAGCCGCCGTACCCTGACAACAGCGGTGAAAGCCGTGGAGGATTTCTGGATCCTTTTCCTGTCAGAACAGAAACGGTTTCACTTCGCCGAGTCGCATCAATGGCAGCTATCCTAGCCACATACTCTGCGCACTTTTCGGCGACGGTTAGTTGGCTTCTGCCATGTTGCATTTTATCATGATTAATTTGCTAAAGTATAGTACTGTTCAGTTCACGCGCATACAATGCCAATACAATTCGATTTTTCGTCTTCCATGTTCAAATGCAATTTGTGGAATACAAAATACCAATAATCGAAATGAAACATATATTTTCAAAATTGTTCAGAAATCCTCTATTTAGGCATATGCTGTTTTATTAGTTTTGACACTATTTCTTATCGTAAGAGACAAAATAAAAATTTCAGATGTTTTGAAACACCCTGTATATATCATTAGAATCGTCATTGATTACAAATTAATTCAATGTTATTTTTATTTATTTTTATTTTTGTTTTGACATGATACTAAAATAGTCAATCAGGTCACGCTAGTCAGGTCACGTGATTCCATAATGTTTTTCAGTTCAAGTTCGTGATTATTTTAGGTTGAATAGGATAGTGCCGGCCATTTGAATCACGTCACAACCTATACCAGTCAGTGATCAAGATCACGTGATGACATTTAACATTTTGCTGATAGAGGCGTCTGTTGATCCTCAAGACATCAAATTGTAGCATCCCTATTTGCAGACCGATAATGCTTTAGAGGTAGCTAAAAGTGTCTTATTGAGACATTTTGTATTCCCCAATTTGCCATTGTTAAATAATCTATTGCATAATCAAGCCAGGTCATCTGGGAACTCAACCTCAGGTCACGTGACTTTGCGGTCATGTAGCGACCTGCAAGGGTCATGTTATGCGTCATTGAATGCAGCTCGACGACACAAATATAATGTTGAGTTGAGGCGGCCGCACACTAGGCCATTCGGCCACGATGTCGCGGCCGAAAATCGCGGCGAAGTCGCGGTTGCATGGCCGTGCTGCTGCCTTTGAGCTCTCTAGCACAAAGCTATTATGAAAGACCTACCGGTGACCATGATTCTTTTCTAAAGAAATATAAATTTCATACTGAGAGCATGATTTAGATGGGAGATAATGCCCTCTGAGAGCTAGAGTTTTGCGTAACACCACAAAAATGCCCGAGGCTGAAACTCGAAAACCATTCGACAGACGAGGCTGAAAACATTACAGCGTGAATCTGCGGCCCAGATAACACCCGTCACGCAGTTAAACCGAAATCTGAGATGTAGGGTATTATGGCTTGGTCGATCTGTCATGGCATGCCCCAGCTGGCGTTCTATATGCGGTTTACATAATTCATATTTCTGTGATATGAATTCACAGACTAGAAGGTCAGCTAAGTTTGCCTCGGAGCACATCAACGAAAGTGCCGTGCTTCGTATGATATATTTACTCTGAATGAACTTTGCACTGCCGCCTCAGTTCCTGGAACTGCCCGTGACATAACTGTGTGAGGCTATGCAGTGACATTACTATCCAGCAGTGGCGGCTCGTCATACGAGGCAACTGAGGCCAGGCCTCACCTATTATTTAGAAAGAATGTGCTTTGAAATATGCATTGGTTGCCATAGACAACAATGTGCGTGAGTGATTCCCATTCTGCACATCGCAGTGCATTTCAATATGACATAACACCAAAATTATCCGGCTCTACAGTAGTCTTCCATCCACCCGCCAGCCACCGGTTCGTACGTTAACAATACTTAATTGACCACTACGAGCCGGCTGAGGCCCGGCCGGTCTGCCGCCTCAACTCCTCCGCCCGTTCAGCCCAGCTACTGAGGCACCAGCGGATGCGAACGCATTCTCAGCAGACGATGTCGCGCACCGTGCCGGGCAATGACACCGACTGAGGCCGGGATGTTTTGGGCCTCAAAGCGATATTATTCGGATTCTAGGAGTCGTAGCGACGGCAATCAAAGTTCATGAACTAGGGGACATGTTAATATATCGATCTGGCCACATATTTTTCGAAAGCTATAATATATTATTTATATTATGATATTTTACTATCGTGCCGTCGGCGCCGGGCGCGGCGCGGCGGGCGGCCGTGGCCGAGAGGGTAGAGCGTCGACTTTTCAATTCCCTGCAACCGTATGGCGATGTTTGCCACCGAACTGCGGTGTTCTTTAGATAAACCTCACTTATATAGGGATGTAACACATTTTTAAATACTACGTGAAATATCATTAAATGTTTGCGTTATAGTTCGTTACGGGTACGGTACGTGATGCTACATGAAATGCGCAGCTCTCCCTCTGGTTTTTCCCATCCGATTCAACTTCGCTGCCATATATCGGGAGATAGATGCCGGGGAGGGGGCGAGGAGGGGCCTGGGGTTTGATCCCCCCATGGGACCCCCTCCACTCGGAGGCAGGGGATTTGATCTGGGAGCCTATCCCCGGAACCGGCACCCCGGGAATCGAACCCGGGGCCGCTGCAGTCTGAGGACATACCACGGAGCTACTTCTCCCCCGCTCTCCATCTGCGTCTCGGCTCGTGAGGCCGCCGACGAGCCGGCCTCTAGGCGCATGCGCATGCGTAATACGACCTGCTCGAATGGCTCAGATTCGCATGCTGCCCGTGAGTCGCCAGCCCAGACGGTGGCGCCAGGCGTGACTGCGGACAGCTGCAGTCCTTCCCACCGGTGTCGATTTGTATATTGGGGGGGGGGGCACCCCAATTATTTCAAATTTTAATATTAGGCCTATGGCGTTGCATGGTAAAAATTAAATTAGAATCTATTAAGTTAGCATTGGCCCCCCAATCATTTTCAGAAAATGACACCCCTCTCCTACCCGTTGCAACTTCTGAACTTGGGGCTTGGGCCTCAGGTACTTGGATGACCACGAGCCGCCACTGCTATCCAGAGCAGTGAAGTAGATATCTACATAGTGCAGTGACGCTGTGTCGTGGGTGGTGGTGTCAGCGTTGCATCTGCGAAGGCTGCGTGGAAACTATGAAGCCTTATCACCAGCCGAGAAAGTGGAGACAAATGGACCTAGGAGTCGGCGGTACATTAGTGGCTTTGGACCTGGGTAGGCTGGCGTAATTACATTCAGTGGCTGGACCTAGGAAGCTGGCGTATACGTTCAGTGGCTTTGGACCTGGGAGCTGGCGGTATACGTTCAGTGGCTTTGGACCTGGGAGCTGGTGGTATACGTTCAGTGGTTTTGGACCTAGGAGTCGGACGGTATACATTCAGTGGCTTTGGACCTGGGAGCTGGCGGTATACATTCAGTGTCTTTGGACCTGGGAGCTGGTGGTATACATTCAGTGGCTTTGGGCCTGGGAGCTGGTGGTATACATTCAGTGGCTTTGGACCTGGGAGCTGGTTGTATACGTGTCAGTGACTTTGACTGGGAGCTGCGGTATGCGTCAGTGGCTTTGCGTACCTGGAAGCCGGTGTATACGTTCAGAGCTTGGACCTGGAGCTGGCGGTATACGTTCAGTGCTTTGTACCTGGGAAAGCTGGGTGGCTCATACGTTCAGTGGCTTTGGACCTGGAGCTGCGGTAATACGTTCAGTGGCTATTTGGGCCGGGAGCTGGCGGCTAACTTCAGTGGCTTTGGACCTGGGACTGGTGGTATACGTTCAGTGGCTTGACTGGAAGCTGGCGTATACGTTCAGTGGCTTTGGCTGGAGGCTTGGGGCGGTATTACGTTCAGTGGCTTTGGACCTGGGAAGCTGGCGGTATACCGTCAAAATGGCTTTGACCTGGGAGCTGGCGGTATACGTTCAGTGGCTTTGGACCTGGAGTGGCGGTATAGTTCAGTGGCTTTGGACCTGGGAGCTGGTGGTATACGTTCAAGTGGCTTTGACCTGGGAGCTGGCGGTATACGTTCGTTGGCTTTGGACCTGGGAAGCTGGCGGTATACGGATTCAGTGCTTTTGGACCTGGGAGCTGGCGGTATACGTTCAGTGGTTTTGGACTGGGAGGCTGGCGGTATACATTCAGTGGCTTTGGACCTGGGAGCTGGTGGTATACGTTCAGTGACTTTGGACCTGGGAGCTGGCGGTATACGTTCAGTGGCTTTGGCGCTCGTTCTGGAGGAACCGCAAAACAATTACCGTGACTGATGGAGCTCTGGAAATGCTGGCCAGAGGAAAAGAGATGAGCAGTCATGACGAAGCGAACGTTTCTAGTTCGCAGTATATGGCTCCACTTTGGACCGTGGAAGAGATGAAATGTTTCCTTTTCCTACAAATAGACTCCACTTTCGGCCGCGGCTGCAGCGCCGGGAGCACAACTATGGATCATGACTCGCCGTCATCAATTGTCATCCATTGTGGTCGGCTGATCCAGCGTGGTTATATGTAGTTATGAGCGAGTATCATATGCTGGCAGTACAGTGCATCGTGTATTGGCATATGCTTCTGTCTATAACCCAGTGTCCTAGGATTGGGAAATTTGAGTGGAAAATGACACCTTAGCGGTACTATTTGTTTATTTTTTTTCCTGATTTTTACTGTGAATTTCAACTCCTTGCATTGTATAAATGGAACCCTGTTACTGATTTATGGATGTAATGATATGGACAGCCTGTGGATGGGAAAAATAGGTACAAGGTATGGCATAGGTAATAACTTATTCTGGTGAGCGGGTGCTTGGTTAATGGTTATTGATAAAGCTATAACGTATATTTTGGTTGTCGAATTTTCCACTCTCTATGCTGATTTTTAGTCATAATTTTCCACTCCGCATCCCCAGCTCCAAACCAATCCTAGGACCCTGCCATAACCTTGTCCCTTGGCCGGTGTGATGTTGTTGTTATCCTCTCTGATCTGTACTAGCCTTTCTTTTGTTTAAGGAAACGGTGCATGTTTTTTTTTAGTTGAGATAGCCAAGTTGTTCCCCATACTCGAAAATGACTTGAGACGCTTTCACATCTTCATAGAAACCTCTTAATTAACTAATATTGAGTCCTAAAAGTCTGGGACTGTGATAGTAGGTTAGTCCAATCGCTGATTGGCTGATTTGGGCTGATTTGACGTATGATTATGACACATAGATGACGTAAGACTTGGGGAAAGTGTTTGATAAGCAATGCAGAAGATAGTGCTGGACAGGAACATGCTGTTTCAAGTACCTCATTCCCTTGATTGCAAGAATGAACTTTGTGAGATATTTATCGTGATTTTGATGTTTAAATCGTATATAAACTTTTTTAGCAACATTCTGTAGTGTATGTGAAGCGTTCAGCGCTGGCCTGAACGTTCCAGACTCGCGTACGAATTGTTGATCTGTTCCCGATCACGCCTCGTACCAGTCAGTATGCACGTGCAGCTGTTTTATTAGCCAGGCGCTGATCCAGGGGGGGGGGGGATAGGACGCGCCCCCCTGAGCTGGGTCGCGCCCAGAGGGCACAACTTTTTGTATGCTTTTTGTATGTGCCCCCCCTGACCGAATCCTGGATCCGCGCCTGTTGGCCGCCCGCCCGCTGAGTGATAGGAGGCGGGCCGGCGAGACGCGGAGCGCCAGTGACCTGTAGTCTGTAGACCGTGCATGACCTTGTGACACATAATCCAGACGGACGCCCCAGAGCACGGACAGTGAGCGACGGCGGCGGACACTGCACATTCTTAGTGAAATATAATAGTGACGAATGCCTACTTAGAGCGGGTACTGTGGTGGTTCTAAAAGCGTTGTATTTTCTAACATCCTCAACAAGTACTTGAGCAAGTACTGTCTTGTATACGCTTCGATCCCTCACTAAATCGATGACGTTATGAAGACATTGCGTGCTTCTAAGCCAACTTATTTCGCATTATTCTGAGGAAAAAACTGAGTTTGAACCAAATAACTGACATTATTATTTACCTTTTCTACATAAATATGTATTTGTATGGCTTACTAGTAACATGCTAATTCATTTCTAGCTTCTCTGAATCATTTATGATATTTTTGTCTTTTTTTAGGCGAACTGCTTCATTTAATGCTGTGTAAACGCTTCACGTTCTACGGGTTGACAGGCGGCTAGTTGACGGCTGGTTACCACTTGAACAAAACTCCGCTCTTCCCGCCGACAGCTGCTCACATGATGCGGCGAACATATTTGTTTATTTGTTTATTATCAAAATATCACAACAGGCAATGTCCACTGTCCAGTGACAGGCGAGTCAAAAGTTAAAACAACATACATGACACTACAAAATAAACAATACATAATCAAAGATATAAACATTTGAAATGCACAGTAAAGTATACACTAATGAATCAAAAACATATAACTATGCGCCGCGTTGACATACATTTTCACGCAGTTTTGAAAAGAACATATGCTCATGCTAAACATATCTGCCGCCGGAACCTTTGGAACACATGGGACGCAGCAGGTGGAGGTGATGTGACTGCTCCCTCTCCTCATCTCCAGCTGAACACGGAGTGGGCGCAGGTGGAGGTGATCGACCTGGTGAATGACGGCACCGGCCTCGGCTTCGGCATCATCGGCGGCAGGAGCACCGGCGTCGTCGTCAAGACGATCCTGCCCGGCGGCGTCGCAGACAGGGTGAGTCAGCCGCTGCCGCTGCCCGCCCCCCGTCCTCCCCCTCCTCCTCCTCCCTGCCTCTCCCCCTGCCCCGCCCCCGTCCTCCCCTCTCCTCCCTCTCCCTCCTCCTCTCCTGCCCCTCCTGCTCTCCCTGGCTTCCAGTCATACAACAAGGGGATATGAGAGACTGCTGCAATCCATACACGAGATCCACTACGGCGCTTGGCGTGTGATGTGGGGGGGGGGGGGGGGCAGGGGGCGCCACTACCGCCTGGCGTGTGATGTCGAACGGCAATCGTATCGAGTAACCAGGCTGGAGATTATTAAAGACTGATGCATGTATGCTTGAGAAATGTGATGTACATGATGTGCTTCAGAGCCCCTGCTAATCTGTCGTGTTTAGGATTCTGCCGGCCAACAGGAACTGCGCGATCGGGTGGTGAGGTCAGGATCAGCGCAACAAGCTCTGCTTAGCGCGGGTGCTGACCTCGGAAAGCCATCCTTACAAAACATTCTGACTAAATTTATATACCAAATATTCCTGCTGTTTTTACAACATGTATGCAGTGAGGTTGCATATATTTATAGCTTCTCCTCCTCTGACGTTTCCAATAAAGACGAATTGCAATGAATAAAAAAAATTGGTTCACTACGTCATGGATGGCATGACAGCATGGCAAGGACAGCATGGCAAGGACAGCATGGCAACACCATGATATTCTGCGACATAACATAGAATAGACAGTATTCTGGATAGCTGATTCTGATTCTGATTCTGATGATCGTGCCATGGTGGATCCGGGGCAGCCAATAAATTGCTGGACGTTTGTTTCAAAACCCTGTCCTTGTCGAATGGAATTGGGAAGCGAGTAAACACGAGTTTTCCATACTCTTCTGTAAATTCGAGCGACTTCGGATTTATCGAAATTTGAATTGCAAATGTTATGGCGATTGGAAATCGTCCGGTTTGTCACGTCGAAATCTTCCATCCGAGACGTAGTTCAGTGATGTACTGTACCACTGCACCATTGACGTGGCTCGAGTTTGGCATAGTGAAAAGCCGTATACATGCGTCAGTATGGTTTGCATGGTGTGTTCATATTCTCGTCATAGCGTTGTTAAACATCGTAATGTGGCAGTAAATCAGTCACCCAGTCAGCGATTAGGCACTTGGGCGCCATATAGCTGCGTCGGCTGCGGAGCCCTGAAGGATAAATCACCATCGACACTCAGAGCTCAGACGCTGTATCTGAGATCACACTCATCCGTGCAGTTAACGGCAATAGTTTTACAACTCAAATTACAATAATAACTTGATTATACTCATATATTAGAATGTCAGTGATGTGCAATGATAACGACCAAAGCAGAAGCACCCAGCTAGCAAGTGCCACAGCTAGATCAACATAACGTGGAATACCTAACATGGAATAGGTGGACATTTGGAGATTGTCGGTAACAGTTGGCGGCACAACCTGACAAACAGTATACGTCTTCTGTCAGGACCTCTTCTAGAGTCCTCCTGGGACTTCACCTCCCTGCCATCCAAGACGCACCCTTCTTTCCCGCCGGAACCTCTGTCTCTGCCACTGACGGGACGCTATTTTGATCCCCTCTCACCCGACGAAACGTGCTCCATTCGACCTCTACCGCTGCTCGTTCTCGACACCGGGGACAGACTCAGTCCCTGCTAGAGGTCACAGCCAACAGGATAGGCCATCGGGGCCTCCGGTGGGACTATCGTGGTCTCCGGTGGGGGACTATCGTGGTCTCCGGTGTGACTATCGTGGTCTCCGGTGGACTATCGTGGTCTCTGGTAGGACTATCGTGGTCTCCGGTGTGACTATCGTGGTCTCCGGTGGGGGACTATCGTGGTTTCCGGTATGACTATCGTGGTCTCCGGTGTGACTATCGTGGTTCGTGGTTTCCGGTGGGACTATCGTGGTCTCTGTTGGGACTATCGTGGTTCGTGGTTTCCGGTGGGACTATCGTGGTCTCTGGTGGGACTATCGTGGTCTCTGGTGGGACTATCGCATGGTCTCGCGGCGGGACTATCGTGTTCTCCGGGGGGACTATCGTGGTCTCCGGTGGGGCTATCATGGTCTCCGGTGGGACTATTGTGGTCTCCGGTGGGACTATCGTGGTCTCCAGTGGGACTACCGTGGTCTCACCCCTATCGTGAACTATCGTGGTCTCTGGTAGGACTATCGTGGTTTCCGGTGTGACTATCGTGGTCTCCGGTGTGACTATCATGGTTCGTGGTTTCCGGTGGGACTATTGTGGTCTCTGTTGGGACTTTCGTGGTTCGTGGTTTCCGGTGGGACTATCGTGGTCTCTGGTGGGACTATCGTGGTCTCTGGGGGTAGGACTAATCTTGATTTCCAGTGGGAACAACCATGGTCTCTGGTGGGACCATTGTGGTCTCCAGTGGGACTATCGTGGTCTCCGGTGGCACTATCGCAGTCTCCGGTGGGACCATCGTGGTCTCCGGTGAGACTATCGTGGTCTCCGGTGAAACTATCATGGTCTCCGGTGGACTATCGTGGTCTCCGGTGGGACTATCGTGGTCTCCGGTAGGACTATCATGGTCTCCGGTGGGACTATCGTGGTCTCCGGTGGGACTATCGTGGTCTCCGGTGGGACTATTGTGGTCTCCCGTGGGACTATTGTGGTCTCCCGTGGGACTATTGTGGTCTCCCGTGGGACTATCATGGTCTCCGGTGGACTATCGTGGTCTCCGGTGGGACTATCGTGGTCTCCGATGGGACTATCGTGGTCTCTGGTGGGACTATTGTGGTCTCCGGTGGGACTATTGTGGTCTCCGGTGGGACTATCTTGGTTTCCAGTGGGACTACCATGGTCTCTGGTGGGACCATTGTGGTCTCCAGTGGGACTATCGTGGTCTCCGGTGGCACTATCGCAGTCTCCGGTGGAACCATCGTGGTCTCCGGTGAGACTATCGTGGTCTCCGGTGAGACTATCGTGGTCTCCGGTGGGACTATCAGACCGACCAGCCACCGTGTGTCGCCCAGACAGATCATCTGCTGTGACTTTCCAGTCGGGTGTGACAATGTTGATTTAGTTCCTCAGCGGCCAGAAAGCTTTTAGGCCACAGGAAGTTTACACTGTTTTTATTTGGTAGCTAAGCTACGTAAAATTTAGGCGACTGATACATATAATGCAAGTTATCATTATCATCTCATCTCATGAACTTGATGCTGGTTTTATCAGTCATTCCATATCGTACGCATAATTATCACCATTTTTCGTTGTTATTGTTCCTGTTTTGTTTTTCTTTATTTTTAAATTTCATTTGCGAACTGTGTGATTTGTTGACAATGTTCTCTGGAATGGCCGGTCGTGTATCTGACTGTGCTCTGTTGGTTTTCACAGGATGGCCGGTCGTGTATCTGACTGTGCTCTGTTGGTTTCACAGGATGGCCGGGGCGTGTATCTGAACTGTGCTCTGTTGGTTTTCACAGGATGGCCGGGCGTGTATCTGACTGTGCTCTGTTGGTTTTCACAGGATGGCCGGACGTGTATCTGACTGTGCTCTGTTGGTTTTGACAGGATGGCCGGGCGTGTATCTGACTGTGCTCTGTTGGTTTTGACAGGATGGCCGGTCGTGTATCTGACTGTGCTCTGTTGGTTTTTGACAGGTGGCCGGTGTATCTGACTTTGTGCCTCTGTTGGTTTTGGACAGGATGGCCGGTCGTGTATCCTGACTGTGCTCCTGTTGGTTTGACAGGATGGCCGGGCGTGTAATCTGACCTGTGCTCTGTTGGTTTTACAGGATGGCCGGCGTGTATCTGACTGTTGTGGCTCTGTTGTTTTGAACAGGAGGCGCGGGCGTGTATCTGACTGTGCGCTCTGTTGGTTTTGACAGGATGGCCGGGCGTTATCTGCTGTGCTCTGTGGTTTTCACAGGAATGGCCGGGCGTGTATCTGACTGTGCTCTGTTGGTTTTCAGCAGGATGCCGCGTGTATCTGATGTGCTCTGTTGGTTTTCACACGGATGGCCGGGCGTGGTATCTCCACTGGTGCTCTGTTGGTTTTGAACAGGAATGGCCGGCGTGTAATCTGACGTTGTGCTCTGTTGGTCTTTCACAGGATGGCCGGGCGTGTTCTGACTGTGCTCTGTTTTCGGTTTTCACAGGATGACCGGGCGTGTATCTGACTGTTGTGCTCTGTTGGTTTTGACAGGATGGCCCGGGCGTGTAATCTGACTGAGTGCTCTTTGGTTTTTCACAGGATGGCCGGGCGTGTATCTGACTTGCTCTGTTGGTTTTCCACAGGTGGCCGGGCGTGTCGTCTGACTTGCTCTGTTGGTTTTGACAGGATGGCCGGGCCGTGTATCTGACTTGCTCTGTTGTTTGACAGGAATGGCCGGGCGGTATCTGACTGTTGTGCTCTGTTGGTTTTGACAGGATGGCCGGCGTGTATCTGACTGTGCTCTGTTGGTTTTGACAGGATGGCCGGGCGTGTATCTGACTGGTGCTCTGTTGGTTTTGACAGGATGGCCGGGCGTGTATCTTGACTGTTGTGCTCTGTTGGTTTTTGACAGGATGGCCGGTCGTGTCATCTGACTGTGCTCTGTTGGTTTTCACAGGATGGCCGGGCGTGTATCCTGACTGTGCTCTGTGGTTTCAACAGGATGGCCGGGCGTGTATCTGACTGTGCTCTGGTTTGGTTTTGCAGGATGGCCGGCGTGGTTCTGACTGTGCTCATGTTTGGTTTTTGACAGGAGGCCGGCGTGTATCTGACTGTGCTCTGTTTGGTTTGACAGGATGGCCGTCGTGTATCTGACTGTGCTCGTTGTTTTCGACAGGATGGGCCGGCGTGTATCTGACTGTGGCTCTGTTTGGTTTTTAGACAGGAATGGCCGGGCGTGTATCTGACTGTTGTGCTCTGTTGGTTTTGACAGGATGGCCGGTCGTGTATCTGACTGTGCTCTGTGGTTTTCACAGGATGGCCGGGCGTGTATCTGACTGTGGCCTCTGTTGGTTTTCAGCAGGAATGGCCGGGCGTGGTATCTGACTGTGCTCTGTTGGTTTTGACAGGATGGCCGGGCGTGTATCTGACTGTGCCTCCTGTTGGTTTTCACAGGATGGCCGGGCCGTGTACTGACTGTGCTCGGTTGGTTTTTCACAAGGATGGCCGGGCGTGTATCTGACTGTGCTCTGTTGGTTTTGACAGGATGGCCGGTCTGTATCTGATGTGCTCTGTTGGTTTTGACAGGATGGCCGGTCGTGTATCTGACTGTGCTCTGTTGGTTTTGACAGGATGGCCGGCTACAGAGCGGTGATCATATTCTGCAGATCGGCCAGTACAACCTCAGGGGCATGGAATCGATACAGGTCAGTTCGCCCCCCCCCCTGCTTAGCCCGTGTCTATGCTCGCTTCCTGTGTGTGTTTGTTCTTGCTTTTTATTTGGTCCTATAAATGTCTCCGTAATCAAAATAATAATTGTGATTATTCGTTCGAGGAAACCGCTGAAATTCGTGGAAGCGACTGCCTTGGGCGTGCTCGCTTCTCGTTGCTATCTCTGCCGGTGATCGGGGTTGAATTCCCCGAAGAATCCCCTGTTGAATTCTCCGAAGGATCCCCTGTGTCCTGTACCCGAGCGTTACCGACCGAGGACATACCACCATCTGTTGCGCTGTCGTGAAGCCCAACAACAGCCGACGTATGCGGCCTCTGTGGTGGTGCGCTCTGTACTGTTATCGTCGGCTGTGGTGCTCTCTGCTCCTTGAACAGCGGCTGGAACTAGGGCCTCCGGTGATACAGTCAGCCCGTCAGGTACGATGTCAGCCCGCTCGGTACGATTACGACTGATTACAGACACGCTCCTGGGAACATTACCAGGGCATAGTGCTAAACAATGCATGGGTCAGCAAAGTAATATAATACAATTATTCGGAATTTCAGCCACGATAGTCAGGTCAGTGAGGACATAATGTTGAAGCAACCAACGCGCACAAGCTGTGTGGTGGCCTCTTGACATCTCTTTGTCACACATGCTGCCAGGCGTGTGTGCGAACGGAAACCGGAATCCGATTTCTATGATCTACAAGATTTCGTAGATCCCGAATCTACTGAGATATTGGTTCCGCTTAGAAATGCCTACGGATCCAGTGGAATCAGATATTTTGAATAAGGTTTTAGTACCGGAATCCCGTCTCCGTCTTCTAAAGTTTGTAGAGAGATCGACTGATTTCATTATAGAGATGCATCACCTCTCAACACCCACAATTAAGAAACCTAGAGACCATCGGCTCTTAGCTAAAGGGACACTGCTAAGTTCGTAACCCATTGGCACTGGGCTCAAACTTTGGGAAGCGACTACTCCGTCTCGATCAACGCGAGGTCGGTTGGTACCCGGCCAAAACAGGATTTTCCTGGCTAGGACGGCCGTGTCGCAGCGCTGTGCAGCACGGGATAAATCTCTGCTCGATCCTGTGTGGCATTAGGACGGAGGCCAGTTTATCTGTTGGACTAGAATTGCATTACTGGGTACTGGGCTCAAGGTTCCGTCGGCTGACTCTGCCGTCAGCAGTACACTCCGGATTCAAAGCCACCTTTGCGAACCGCTCGAATGCATTTGACAAAAGATACAAAATCAGACTGCAAATATATTATTCATTTCCAGTGGAACTGGTAAAATACTATGCCTGCTCATACATTATATTTTCAATTAACAACTTAATTTCTGCGCATTTTTTCGTTGTATATATCTAACTAAAGATCAAGTGAGTTCATCATGGAACTCATTGGGTAATACATCTGTTGCTATTGCTAAATCTCATAAATCATTTGAGACATGTACCGATTGTCGCATTTTGTCGCGAACTTTGGTGGGATCCTATATCCATAATCGGAATTTGTCAGAGAGATCCTCTACCTCTTGGATCTGGAATCTGCTTTTGGAGTCGGTACACACGTATACTGCCTGCCAGTGGCCGTTCCCACGGGAACGAAACTGACAGATCTGGTCGCTTCCATTGGCTTCGGAGTCGACACCGGGATAACATTTTCTACCAGACGCGAAAACCGTCAACATTGTTTATGACCGTGGATGCTTGCATTTTGCACCATAAAAGGGACACAAAAGGAAGTGCTTCGCGAGGTACCGTCGCAGGAATGCAGAGCGTGATTGACCTCGATAGACCTCGATGGACCTCGATGGCAGAGTGTAGAGCGCGGTGGACCTCGATGACAGAGTGCAGAGCGCGGTGGACCTCGATGACAGAGAGCAGAGCGCGGTGGACCTCGATGGCAGAGAGCAGAACGCGGTGGACCTCGATGGCAGAGAGCAGAACGCGGTGGACCTCGATGGCAGAGAGCAGAGCACGGTGGACCTCGATGACAGAGAGCAGAACGCGGTGGACCTCGATGGCATAGTGCAGAGCACGGTGGACCTCGATGACAGAGAGCAGAGCACGGTGGACCTCGATGGCATAGTGCAGAGCACGGTGGACCTCGATGACAGAGAGCAGAACGCGATGGACTTCGATGGCAGAGTGGGAAGCCGTGGTGGTCGTATTCGGGCGTATCGCGCCGGCCGAACCAACTTCACTATCTCTCGTTTGCGTCTCTGATGAGATTTGCCAGCCTGATTTATAGCTCACTTATTTCAAGAGCTGTCTCGGCGCTGGAGATGGCTACTCGAGTGAGCTAGTTCACGTTTCTTATAAAGTACCGACCTCGTGTACGGAATTCTTACATTTTCTCCCTATTGAAGACTCGCCAGCTTCCTTTCGTGTCTAATGAGTTCTCCCGTCCTCCCAATGAGTTCTCAATGCTCTCCTAGTCGGCCGCTGTGTTCTGCCACTTCTCCAGTCTTACCCATGTGCTCTCACCAATCTCTGGTGTGCCCCTTGTCTTCGGTCTCCTCTGTCCTGCCCATGTGTCCTGACCTCTCTTGCTCTCTTGCATTGCTGTCATACCATGTGAGTTCTCCTGACGTGGTTACTTTTTCGGATGTTACTGCGCCCTCCCGTCGGCTTGGGTCATTCAGTCTATAGCCGCTGCCGATCATACGCCATATATTGCTTCTGGCCAGGTGGCTTCAGGCCAGGCCAGGTTAGGGCATACGTGAGCACGTATGGCATCGTCGAGCATCGCGTTTAGTCAAGAGGCGGAAACCATTGTCGATCAGTCATCCTTCACTGGATGACAATTTGCGAAGCTCGTTTTTTTCTCTCGCAAAGGCCAAATCGGTGGTATTTTGCGATAGTTTATTGAATGCCTTTCAGGCGGAGTACGCAACCTGAGGTCTCTTTTGAACTTCTCTTGCGTGTTCCTGACCGGCTTGTGTTTTTGGTCCGTGACTCTGTCGATCGTTCTGTCCGGTCCGTGACTCTGTCGATCGTTCTGTCCGGTCCGTGACTCTGTGCGAATCGTTTCTGTTTCCGGTCCTCGACTCTGTCGATCGTTCTTGTCCGGTCGTGACTCTTGTCGATCGTTCTTGTCCGGTCCGTTGACTCTGTCGATCGTTCTGTCCGTTCCGTGATCTCTGTCGATGCGGTCTGTCCGGTCCGTGACTCTGTCGATCGTTCTGTCCTGGTCTGTGACTCTGTCATTCGTTCGGTCCGGTCCGTGACTTGTCGGATCGTTCTTTCCTGTCATGTGACTCTGTCATCGGTTCTGCCGGTCCGTTGGACTCTGTCGATCGTTCAATTCCGGTCCGTACATCTGTCGATCGTTCTGGTCGCTTCTGTGACTCGTGTCGATCGGTTTCTGTCCCGTCTGTAACTCGTCCGATCGTTCTGTTCCTGTCTGTACTCTGTCAGTCTTCTGTCCGGTCCGTGAACTCTGTACGATCGTCTCTGTCCTGTCTGTGACTCTGTCGATTCGTTCTGTCCTTCTGTAACCTGTCGATCGTTCTGTCCTGGTCTGTGAACTCTGTCTGCGTCCTGTCTGGGTCTGGTTCGTTCGTCGGCCGGCTGTGTTGTCTGTGTCTGTCTCGGTGGAGATGGGCCGGCTGGCTGGCTGCTTCGGCTGCTACTGCGCCTGGCTTTGTCGATAGCTGGTGGCATTGACCGGCTGCCCACCGCTGCTCGGTCCCGGCCACAGAAAAGTCACACCGTCATCCGGGCACTGTGGCCGGCTTACGACACAACATTGACCACTGCATGGAGACGGCGACACTCCTCTGCCCGCTCCCGGCTCACAGAAAAGTCACGCTGCCAGCTCTATGGTTCTGTGGCGGAGCGGCAGCTTAACCTCTTGCCACTGACATAGGACCTGCTCCTGTCGCACCTCTAACCTCCTCAAAGTTGCTCCCACTTGGTCCAGTCGTATTCTTTAACACAGAGCAGTTGCAGTTGGAGCAACTTAGAGGAGGTTAGAGGCGGTTAGAGGCGCGACGGGAACAGGCCCATAGACGGCGAGAGGAGGTTAGAGGCGGTTAGAGGCGCGACGGGAACAGGCCCATAGACGGCGGCACACCTCTCCCTGATCCCGACACAGATCGAGTCACACCCACCTCTCCCTGATCCCGACACATACCGAGTCACACCCACCTCTCCCTGATCCCGACACAGATCGAGTTCACACCACCTCTCCTTGATCCCGAACATACCGAGTCACACCCACCTCTTCCCTGATCCCGACACAGATCGAGTCACACCACTTCTCCTGATCCCGACACATACCGAGTCACACCACACCTCTCCCTCGATCCCCGACGCAGATTGAGTCACACCCACCTCTCCCTGATCCGGACAACAGATCGGAGTCACACCCACCTCTCCCTGATCCCGGACACAGATCGAGTCACACCCACCTCTCCCTGATTCCCGACACAGATCGAGTCACACCCACCTCTCTGATCCGACACGATCGAGTTCACACCCACCTCTCCCTGATCCCCGACACATACCGAGTCACACCCACCTTCCCTGATCCCGACCACAGATCGAGTCACACACACACACACCTCTCCCCGATTCGCCGACCACAGAATCGAGTCACACCTCAACCTCTCCCCTGATCCCGACACATACCAGTCACACCCACCTCTCCCTGATCCCGACCACAGATCGAGTCACACCCACCTCTCCTATCCGGACACAGATCGAGTCACACCCACCTCTCCCCTGATCCCGCACATACCCGAGTCACACCCATCTCCCTGATCCCGACACAGATCGAGTCACACCCAACCTCTCCCTGATCCGACACAGATCGAGTCACACCCACCTCTCCCTGATTCCGGACACATACCGAGTCACACCCAACCTCTCCCCTGATCCCGACACAGATCGAGTCACACCCAACCTCTCCTGATCCGGACCCATCATACCGAGTCACACCACCTCTCCCTGATCCCGACACAGATTCGGAGTCACACCCACCTCTCCCACTGATGCCGGACACATACCGAGTCACCACCCACCTCTCCCTGGATCCCGACCACAGATCGAGTCACACCCACCTTCTCCCTGATCCACGACACAGATCGAGTGCACACCCACCTCTTCCCTGGATCCGGACACATACGGAGTCACACCCACCTCTCCCTGATCCCGACACAGATCGAGTCACACCACCTCTTCTCTGATCCGACAACAGATCGAGTCACACCCACCTCTCCCTGATCCCGACACAGATCGAGTCACACCCACCTCTCCCTGATCCCGGACACATGATCGAGGTCACACCCACCTCCTCTCGATCCGACACAGATCGAGTCACACCCACCTCTCCTTCTGATCCGACACAGATCGAGTCACAACCCACCTCTCCCTGATCCCGACGCAGATCGAGTCACACCCACCTCTCCCTGATCCCGACACATAGTCGAGTCACACACACATCACCTCTCCCTGATCCGGACACAGATCGAGTCACACCCCACCTCTCTCTGGATCCCGACATAGATCGATACACCCACCTCTCCCTGATTCCGGGACACATACCGAGTCACACCCACCTCTCCCTTGATCCCGACAAGATCGAGGTTCACAACCCACCTCTCCTGATCCGGACACATACCGAGTCACACCCACCTTCCCCTGATCCCGACCCAGATCGAAGTCACACCACACACCTCTCCCCGATCCCGACCACAGATCGAGCACACCCACCTCTCCCTGATCCGACACAGATCGAGTCACACCCACCGTCTCCCTGAATCCGACACAGTACGAGTCACACCCACCTCTTCCCTGATCCCGACAAATACCGAGTCACACCCCACCTTTCCCTGATCCCGACACAGAATCGAGTCACACCCACCTCTCCCTGATCCCGACACATACCGAGTCACACCCACCTCTCCCTGATCCCGACACAGATCGAGTCACACACACCTCTCCCTGATCCCGACACAGATCGAGTCACACCCACCTCTCCCTGATCCGGACACATACCGAGTCACACCCACCTCTCCCTGATCCGGACACAGATCGAGTCACACACACACACACCTCTCCCTGATCCCGACACAGATCGAGTCACACCGCGCGGTCAGGCTCTGTGCTGAGCGTGCGGATCAAACCTTGTACCCCACAGAGACGGCCCGAAAATAGCGGAAACGTGGGTGTAACCACTGTTGGTGACTTTCGCATGTCCGGTGAATGTGTCCAAAAGTACAGTTTATTTGATAAAAGACAGATCATTGACACAGTTGTCCAATGCTAGGACAGATCGAGCGAGGAATCTTAATATTCTTCATCGGTGAGAAGTTTTGGTGTTGCCAACGTAGTCAAAGAAACAAACTTTTGAGCGTCATCTTGTGTGTGTTTCTGACCGTGAAGTTGATCAATGCGAAGGCTCTGCAGCTTGTCTAGCCGTCTGGCGGCAGGCGCGATGAATGACGTCAAAACTGAACTTCGCAACAGTCAATCGCTCGCTCCACTTCGCTGAATTAAGGTTCAAGTATTTCGCCGGGGATGCAGTGGAGAGTCGTCTTCTTATAATGTCGCAGGCCAAACGGAAGTTGGACCGAGTCATAGAGCTCGTTCGATGAGAGATGATTAAATAAAGCTGGCGCGGAGCTGCCAGCTCGCGCGCTTTCATCGCCATTACAGCGAAACCCGGCCGTACTGGAAAGGTCACTCTGGCTGAAGTGGTTTCGGATCCCGCGAATATTCCACTATGAGTGACAGCCTCGCACAGCGGACCAACCTTATTGATCGCTTCTCGAGTTTCGAACTGGGTTTGGACGTATTGCTAACCCATTTTGTATATCCTCGGACAGACGGACAGCTTGTGGAAGACGTAGCACATCACTCGATAATTAGGCATTCGGTGATGACTATGACACCGCAATTGTGTGCAGCAAAATTAACGAGTCAGAATGCCCTTTACTCAGTCCCTTCTTGCACTGCCAATTGCAGAGTAGCTGTAGCACACCGCTTCTTGATCGTGACTTGGTTTGGCATCAATCTGGTGTCCTATCACTCAAATACATATACACGATGAGTCTGTTTCCCTTGAGGGCTTCAGCTCGATCCTGAACGGAGCACATTCGCACACTGTGACATGTACTGACGTTGTCGCGTATGGTGCCTGTTCCCGTGTTAGGCTGTATCGCTATGGCTCAGATCGTCTCGGTGTTTTTCGTGGTCCTTGTACTGTATGTCTTGTGTGATCCGTGATAGACTTTGGGGCTCGCCTATTTGTTAGTGCGTTGCTTCCGTTCTGTAAGTTGGCGGTCCTGTCATTATTCTTCGTATACTACAAGGCTTCTGCTGGTCACCTTTGGCGTGGTTACACCTAACCTTTGATCAGCTGAATGGGCACGCTGATCCCCCTTTGCATCCATACACAGCAAAACATTCTTTCTGATGGCATCGGCGCCCTCATTTGGACTATTGATGGCTGTGTATTTGAGGGCTGGACGCCATATAACCGCCATGGCTGGTTATATGGCTGCAGCTGCAGCGCCTTGGCTGCATGGCTGCACCATGGCTGCAGCGCCTTGCAGCCACAAACCACCACTGCTACGTGCCGTCCAGTGTGATTGTTGCTGTGCTGCTGTCCGGCTGTCGGTCTGTTTTACTGCTGCTGACGGTACCTCCCTGCTGACGGTGTGTGTTGCTGTGCTGCTGTCCGGCTGTCGGTCTGTTGT
>VOPJ01006877.1:208303-291828 GCA_014673585.1 Semibalanus balanoides | reverse complement strand
TTTCAATGGTGATGATCCTGAGGAATGTATACTTAAGTAACAATTTATAAAATATTTTGAATTCATTTGCTGTTCAATATAAATACAATAAAGTAGTGAGGTAGCTAACCTGCAGCTTGTTTATTCTCACCCACCCACAGTCGCCCTCCGTATGACCCATATATTGACTGCAGGCCGCTCTTCCCCGGCGGACGGAGCTTTCTCTGTCCGCCCCGCTGCAGAGCCGTTGCCAGGATGCCGGGTTACCGGCACCGTCAGGTTGACCCGGCTGTCAGGCCACGATCGTGACAGCCGGTGGCGGCCCGCCGGTCACGTGACCGGCGCCGGGTCAGCGCGCGCTGACCCCGACCAGCGCGTCATTGCACGCCCCAGTGCGCCGCAATGGGCGCCGCGCCGGGTCGCGCCGCGCCGTGCTCGGCCCGGCCGCGGCAGTTACGCCACGGGAGGCCGGCCACTAATGCAGTTATCATGGCCGTTATGTGGTATGGTGAACCACAAAACTGGCCGCTATACGCTTCATCGCACACGCCGCCTGACCGGCGATGGCAGCGTGGAGGATTGGGGAAGGACAGGTGGTAGTCGCCGCGTGCCACGAGCAACAGGACATCGCCATTCGCCAGGTGGTCACCTGATGTGTCAATGAAACAAAGGTTAAGGGGCTTATCAGCGTTAGCGGTGCTGGAGTGGAAGTGATTAGCAAAACAGGAATGGCATGACAGTGCAGCAAAAGCATTCCAAGCAAAGTGAACAAGAATCGCTCTAAGTTAACTGTTGGTTGTTACAGATCGTGACAGGCCACAACTCACTACACTACCTGCCAACGGAGCTGGCGCATGGCAGGAATTCGGTTTGTGTCCCCCCTATATTCAATGGAATTCGCCCAGTGCCGCTGGCTGCTTCTGTCCACGTTGCACAGGGCAGGTGTGCTGCTTAAACAATCCAGCCTCTCTCTGGTTCAGCGGGTCAGCCACATACAATGCATGCATACCTACAGACAGACAGACAGACAACAAGACAGACAGACAGACAGACTCACCACCTGCTTAGTGCGACGTCAAAGCCGACATCCGCTCGGCGGCGTGGCTGCTCCGGACCGTGGCACTGGTGTGCACAGTTTACCGTTTGACCACCGATGCATGACTGCGGAGCTCGCCTTGGGCGCAGCTTGACAGCGAGCAGCACTCACCTGGCGATCGCCAGGTCCTTCTGCTTCAGAGTGGCGTGAAGGGCCCCGATCTCGATGGCCAGATGACAGGAGTCGGCCGTCGCCGTCGGGCCTCGCTCGTCCTTGTCGAGGGCGTCCGATGTGGTCCGGACACTAACGGTGTCGAGATTAGAGCAGTCCGGAGTGGGGCCTCCTGCATTCCGCCCTGGCCTGCCGGTGGCCGCGGTCGAGTTCTCTTTGTTGGAAACTGGGCCATTCCGATACGGGAGGAAACGTCCGCAGTCGGAGATGAGGCGGCATGCGGTGGGGCCAGTGGGAAGGCTGCTCTCCGCTAGTTTGGTCCTGGCTACCGCCGCCATCTGAAAAACACGATGGGAAGGTTGGTCATGAATTCGTCGCCTTGCAGAAGTTTTACTCCTCGTGCTGCACTTATTTCGTCACTTTCCGCGACAGACCCGAGCCAACTTCCCGGAGGATTTGATAACAATGCAGCTTGACCAAGGATACGACTGTTAGTTCCCATGGTCCCGTAAAGGTCGTACCAGATTCAGGGCAAGTCGCCTTGAAAGTCACAGTTAGTGTTACAGACTTGCTCCTACGGTGCTACTGCTGTCGCGTACATACGAGGCAAAAAGTACACATTGATCTGATTGATATTGATTTATTGGTTGATCTGATTGATACAGTGTGTTTTACCGTCAAATAACTTCTAGATCGTTCAAGAGACGCAGGACACTTTCCCTCCATGAATGCAATAACTCCGCCAGATCGCATTCCATTCATTTATGTAATTCCAAGAAAACTCGGAGACCCGGAGCGCGTGCTCCATGCCCACTGTCCAGTGTTCGGTCGGACGCCATTCCTGTCTCTCCGCAGCGGAGTATATATGAACTGGAACATATGTGTACACTGTACAACACAGCTTCCTGGTCATGGTGTACCCAGTCTGACTGACACTGTTAGCCGTGTCTAGCCAGTGTACTGCCCACCCCCTCCTCCCCCAACTCCACCCCCTCCTCCCCCAACTCCCTCCAAACACACATACAGTCATTGGAATGGGTCCCGCTGCTATACGCTTATATCTCAGTCGAGCGTCGTTTTGTGATCCTTTTGAGCATGTTGTTTGGCAATCAAGACAGCCAGGCATTAGCTTCGGTCATGTTCAAATATAGTTCAACGATATGCAACAAACCCCAGCTCAAAAGAATCGAATTCACCTATCTCTCGAGTCTCCGATACTCTTTCAAAAATAGTTAAATGTCACTATAGTCACCAGATGTTTCCAGGAAGTGTATCATCTAGTGAGACTACATTGGGTCGTTTAAATTATGTTTGCAGTTGCACGAACTTTTATGTTTAGCAAAGGTAATAATATAAATGCGTTTATTGATACTATACACAGACCAGTTTCGATAACTATTTTATGCCTATAGCTTGAATAGTGGACAAAGTTTAACCTAAATATGTTGATACAAAACTAATTACTAATGTCCAGGTTAGACTTTGCACAATGATGACGTTGTAGGTATTCTACGAAACCGGTATGTATAGTATAAATACACGCATTTATATTAGTCCTTCCATTCAATTGACAAAACGTCTTCGACGCTGTGTTGAAGTGCTTTCAATTCAATTGAAATGCCATTGGAAAATCACAGATTGGGATTAGAAATCAAATCAAGCAAAAACTTATCATAATTATTTCGTTTAGAAACTGCACTACTTTCGTCATGTTCCCTAACAAGCGGTGTTTGATGCATGCTCCTTCCTTCCTAAGCAAAACATTAATAGTGACAACCAAATATAGCCAAGTCAGGTCATAAATCCAACAGGCGAACACCTCAACACATAAGTATAGCTCATCCGTCATTCTCAGCTCATTAGTGGTCACCGGCTGAGCTTCCGTTCGTGTCAGAGGTGAGTCGCTCTCACTGATCCTCATTAGTCAGCCCATGCTGCGGTTTTCTGCAGTCAGGCAACACAATAAAAAGACTCCGCCGCCCACCGTGTGTCTGCTGAGCGGTCCGCCGTCTGTCGGGAGTCCGGTCCGCCGCCTGTCGGGAGTCCGGTCCACCGTCTGTCGGGAGTCCGGGACCCGTGGGCGGGAGTCTGGTCCGCCGTCTGTCGGGAGTCCGTCCGCCGTCTGTCTGGGTCCGGTCGCTCGCCTGTCGGGAGTCCGGTCAACGCGTCTGTCGGAGTCCGTCCACCGCGTCGAGTCCGTCCACAGTCTGTCGGGAGTCACGGACCCGTGGGCGGAGTCGGTCCGCCGTCTGTCAGGAGTCCGTCGCCGTCTGTCGGAGTCGGGACCCGTGGCGGAGTCCGGTCCGCCGTCGGGAGTCCGTCCAACCGTCTGTCGGGAGTCCTGGACCCGTGGCGGAGTCCGGTCCGCCGTCTTCGGAGTCCGGTCCGCCGCCTGTCGGGAGTCCGGTTCGCCGCCTGTCGGGAGTCCGGTCCGCCGTCTGTCGGGAGTCCGGTCTGCCGTCTGTCGGGAGTCCGGGACCCGTGGGCGGGAGTCTGGGACCCGTGGGCGGGTACCGTACGGCGCGCCGTCGCCAGTCGCCCCCCCCCCCCTAGACGCACGACACTGCACAAGACGGAAACCGACTGGAGCCGTAGGCGCGGCTGGTACGACCAGTGTTTGCGCGGCCATACCGTGCAGAACACGCCGCCGCTCCTCCGGCGTGTTCCCGTTTACAAATGGAGGTCGAGCTCGGGCGGCATCCTCGCTAGTGGGTGGAGTGGGCTGTGAGGGTCCGCCTAATTTGGAAGGGATCGTTAGCGGGTGTGACGTAAATGGACCAGTTCTGTGGACACAGACAGTGACGCATCAGATGGTTCATCGGTGTCACGCGTTTTAAAGCCGCCCATACTAGTGTAAATATTTGGTGTTGGGGGTCTTCTTCTCAGAATGCATGTAACGATAGACGGTTCCTGTGCGGCGTTTCCTGGATAGTTTTTAGTAACGTACGTTTGATAAATCGATTAGTGAATTGACGTTGATCGGCTGATAGGTGTTCACCACCGACTTTCATACCAGGAATTGAGGTTCCTATTCAAAGAAGAATTTGGCTCAGCTCGGCATAGTATACGTCATTCGGAGCATGGGAACCCGTGCTACTTGCGTGATTCAACCTCAATACTAAAAATGTTTTTACATTGCGTGCAAAACGTTGCAATCCTGTGCGTTGTGAGTCAACTTCCGCTGACTTACGGTGCACAGAAATGAGTCAGTGACATGCGTGCAGAATGTGAGCGCTCTGCACCGGCACGCGCCGATCATATCTCAGTGACCTTCACCCCGCACGCATAATCGTAAATCCACTCATGCAGACTATAGTCACGCTGTGACGTCACGCCGTGACTAAGACCGCGACTCGGCACGCGTGCTGTGACATCGAACAAAAAAAAAAAAAAAAAACGGCTTACTGCGTCGCGGTACCACAACACAAATATTGACTCACTCGTGGGATAAACAAACTCAGAAGAGAAGAGAAACCCTGACTTTATAGGTGACGAAATCCACACTTAGTTAACCGTATATCATTTATGCCGGTATACCTACCTACACCCGAGTTCTTTATTTACTCTCACATCGATTAAATATTCCTTAGGATTGAGTAGGATTACCCAGATTTTAGAGATATATCTACAATCACTACATGTTTTTCTCCTAGGGTAAAAATGCAAAAAATAATTAGAGCAATGCTGACTGCTGAGTACCTACTGCTACCCCACATGAGAGTACACACTACATTATATACTCAATGCCAATTTGCTATTGTCTCATTTGAACTGCAATTACAGGTACACACTACACATATCATGATATCCTGGATGGTGTAGGGATATTCGAAAAAACAACATCTTGGACATATTTAACACACCGTAAAGATGCAATTGTACCTGCAGCCCTTACGATATCCTGCAGCTTTAGCCGAATTTATACAAACCTTGAGACAAAGCAGCATCGCGCCCGCCCTTTTTTCGGCAGCAGGCCGCGCTGCGCCAAAAGTCAGTGCTCTTATTTGACGACGGTGAATGGATGGTAATTCTTCGGTTTGTGCGCGCACTGCGGCATCCCCAGCTACACCGTCATCAAGCGGCGGTATGTCCGTTTCAGTAACGCCCTTCGCTACGGAGCGGGGCGGTATAGCGTGCGCCTCGGATGCGCACAGACAGAGTGACTATTGTGCTGAGCTCATGTTCGTCATGGCCGCAGATGTCTTGATGGAGACAACTATACTCAATTGCTGCCACTCCCGCCTTTTCATGGTCTTAATTTTCGATCCAACTGGCTCAAGTGAATAAGAGCCATTTTAGATGAGCGGAGACGTGGGACTTGTGGCGATAAGGTCAGCCATGAGGTAATCATGTTTCGCGACGTGTAGTAGCCACTTCCTGGCAGAGACAAAGACCAAGTTTAGAAGTAGAACACAAAACCATTTTGTTTAAATAATAACTGTTATAAGACATCACTAGAACCCTTGGGTCATTCAGAAGCCACACAATAAAGGAGGGCAAACAAGCGAGACGTAACTGAAGGTGAAGCTGTGGGGATCCGGAGGTAAACAAGATCAGCTGGACTAATCTATCAGGTCCATGAGCCAGTTCAGTTCGTTAGCTTTTGGCTAGTGGCTTATAGATCAGACAAATTAGCCGTGAATAAAACTGGCTTAAATTATATTCCTGGCTACGGGGCAATTTTATATAATGATTCAATGAAGAATAATGACTGCAAAATACTCCAATTTACCCTTACAATTATGTGTACAACACAACGCATAATTAAACATGGGTACATACCTATTTGTATCAAATTTATATTTCACAATTAATTAAAGACATTAAATATTCAGACAGTGCATGAACTTTCACCCTAGTAGGGATAGTTTTTATCCCGTCATGATATATTTTTTCAGGAATAACGGAAAACAGCGACGCGCAGCGCCACCAAATTTGCCAGAGCTGTTTCGGCATCAATCCCCCGGATTTTGTGAAAGTGCTGACGTCAGGTCATCTCGGGCAGGTCACCAGGTCACATCAAGTAAACTTACATCTAAAAATATTTGTGGTCGTGCCAAAGCCACAGTGTTTGCCCGAGATGTGATACTTGCAGTATTGCATAAGGCCATAAGTACATACGTCCTACAAATCGTAAATTTGTTTATATTCGTGACCTAAGGTCAGGTCAATTTCTTGACCTCCAATTATTAATGCATGGGAAAATATACAAATGCTTCCTATTCAGAAAATATGCATTAAACCAAGTGAATACATTCATAATCATGCTACTTTAGCTCATGCTTGATGAAGACACAGGTGCATTGCTGCTCCGTGAGCTCTGCTGGTAGGTCAGCTGAGGTCATATTGGGTCACCAGCACTTGTTTTTGATAATAACTATTGATATAATACAGATAGAAACGTGAGAATGACACCATTGTGTTTGTCTCGTTGAGTTGCTTTGCCCTGTAAGCAACATGAACTACCTGGGTCACCAAATGACCTTGACCTGAGGCAATTTTTATATTGATCCAACCCAGTAACCATTAATACGTTTCGAAGCGTCTTAACGAGACAAACACGACGGTGTTATTATTTGTGTTATATGTTCAACCAATACAAACATATCCACGACAAAATTTTGGAGGAAAATGTCATCGTTACAATTATGGTGACCTCTAGAGCCTATACTATTATCCTGAGTTAAACTTTGAGGACACTGACAGCGAATGCATTCTTCATGAGCTTTCGATCTGGGTTTCTTATTTGTTCCTAGCTATCATAGTTCCTGATGTATTAGGAGGTTCCTGTATAAAAGTCCTGTATGTACTTGAACAAACTGACATTTTATGACCTCTGGGGAGCTCAATATTGACCTGAGCCAAAACATGCTTTAAGTAACGTCGAATCTCCTTGTCAAGAGCTTCGGACACCATTTCTGCATCTTTCTATCTCTTTTAGTTTTCGAGTTAGTGGGGTCATTTTGCCCCCCCCCCCCATACCTGCAACCAGTGCGAAATTGTCTCAGAGGCCCACCGGGGCGCGAGTTAAGCTACCTTCAGGATGAAGTCAAGTATTTATATTTGAATCGATCTGCATATAATGTCTAAATAGTTTTATGTTGAATCATAACGATCCGCATAAATCCTTATTGCGTCCCTGGCAGAAGATATTCAAGCCATGAAGATTGAAGACGACTGCCACTGTGCAGTGACGACCCCGTGGCAGTGCACTGCCACGTGGGACGGCTCGGTGACCAATATAGGCCCGCTCCATGGCCCACTGACTGGCGAAACATGGGTAGCTTGAGGGTCCCTGGTTAGCTTGAGTGTGACACTGACAGGGATTAAGTGCCTGTGTGATCGGGAACATACAAAGAAACTTAAGGTAGTTAAATAGTATATAGGTCCTATTTCCAGCTAGCGCCACCAACTAGCATAATTATGGACCAAATTAACATAACTCGAGCGTGCGTGCGTTGGCAGTCCAGGAGTTGATTTGGAATTAAGCATAAAAAACGGTTTTGCTTCTTGTTCTTGCAATACTGTTTGGAATTGGGAAACCGATGCTAGGAATGCTTTCTTTGGATTAAACTCCGTAATGGCTTAGCCGATTTCAAGGAAAGCCTGGCATCTTTGGCATGAATGCGCAGTCGAACAGGTGACTGTGTACCAATACAGATCATAATCGGTCAGTCGAAATACATTACAAGGACAAGAGCTAGGTCACATTGACTAATTGCATTTTTACCGTCTCAGCCAGCGCTTTTCCGGGACAATCCCGGTAACTGTTTATGCTGAGGTAAGCCTTAGTCTGATACTAGCATGAGAAAATTCCTAACAAATTTGTGGTCGGTGCATTTATCTTTTTAAGGCCGTGGCTATTGCAGACAAGTTGATCACAAATTCGCTGATGTTCAAACGGCTGAATTAATTCGTTTCAAAACGGTGTGTACCTTATGCCGTATAGATCAAAATGCAATTTGTCTTGAGTTCGATTGCCAACGAAATGTTAATTTGCGTCACTTAGTGCTCAGAATATCCTAAAATGGAACCGTGCCACAAAATCGTATGCAAAGCTGCTTTTCTCAGCAATGAAAAATTGCACGTAATATCGTGGGCCGCATCACGAAGCTGAGTTTTGTCATCCTAAACGAGCTCTTAGTAGTAGGTAAGTGTAAATAATAGATTGCTGTCGCTGTGTCCGGTGACTCTGAGAAACGACACACATTTGCGGAAACAATTCGTTTGTCACATAGTTTCCTTGGTACTTTCCGAAAATGTTTTCCACGTCTTTGTTGATTGCTCAAAGGAAACTTGGTCCGCCCTCATCGCATATTTTGCCCAGCTGCATAATTCATTGTTAGATGAATATCTAAGTGAAGCCAGCAAAGTGAGATATTTACCCATGAATAGGGAACAAAGTCACACCATGTGGTAGAAGTTGGTGCAAGCAGGTGTTGTCATATAAGAAACATTTCCGGCGGCATCTTAGGAGAACGAGTCACAATCACAGTCGGCACACTTCAAAGACAATGACACTCATGCTTATCATTAAGCTATGCACTCAAGTTTTGGTCTCCGTTTTGCCTGGCTTAGTCGCGCGCGACTGCATCAATACTCATCCGGAATGCCTTGCCACTGGAGGATTCTCGCACAAAGTGGCGTGTCCTTGAGGACATTTCCTTGATCTACCAATTCACGAAAACACACCCAGGCAATTTACGCTATCGACGTAAATTGCACTGACGTATATCGTTAATCATCGTCAGTGGACGGATGTGACGTATATTGTCTTACCTGATGAGCTGCTGATGACGTCAAATCGAGTTGGAAGTGGTCCAGCGACTTGTGTGATCAAGGATCACCGGCCGCACGCGACGCTGGGGGAGGGGGACGAGGACCGTCGACGCCGCTTTGTCACTGTTAGACTGCCCTCCGTCACAGCCGAAAATGTCCTCGGTTACAACCAGCCTGCCCCGCCCAGCACGGGTGTCACTGAGTTCCTCCGCCGGACAGGTCACCGATCAGGTCACTAGTCAGGTCACGATCAGGTCACTAATCATGTCACCGATCACATCTCTGGCTAGTTTACTAGTCAGGTCACCAGTCAGGTCACCAGTCAGGTCACCAGTCAGGTCACCAGTCAGGTCACCAGTCAGGTAGCCAGTCAGGTCACCAGTCAAGTCACCAGTCAGGTAGCCAGTCAGGTCACCAGTCAAGTCACCCGGTAAGTTACTGAGCAGGTCACCAGTCAGGTCACGGAGCAGGTCAGCGGTCTGATCACCGGGCAGATCAGCAATCAGGACACCGGTCAAGTCACCAGTCAGGTCACTAGTCTGCACGGCCGACGCTCCACCACCGGTCAATTCAGTTCCAATCACGTCAGGTCAGTTCAGGTCGTGTCAGGTCAGGTCACGTCCGCCCCCAACTCGACTCCTCCGTGCCGTCCCCACCGCGCCTCTTCCTGCCGCGTGCCGTCCTGCCGCGTACCAGTCCTCTGCGCCTCTTCCTGCCACGTACCGTCCCCACCGCGCCTCTTCCTGCCGCGTACCGATCCTCCGCGTGCCGACACACTGCCGACCGGGGCGCATCCGCTCGCCCGACTGGCGGGTGTCGGGAGGAGGTCAGCGTCCCGAGTCGTCTCTGAGATCGCCCGACCGTCTGCTGTCTGCTGCCGACCGGCCGGCCAGCGCTGCACACGCCGCGCCACGGGTCACGGCGGCGACCAGTGGGTCACGGTGACGGCACGGCACGGCTCGGCACGGCACGGCACGGCACGGCACGGCACGCCGCGCCACGGGTCACGGCGGCACGGCGCAGCACGGCGCGGCACGGCGCCCGGCCACGCCAGCTGCCAACGGGACCGGACCGGACCAGACGGGTTGGGACGGCAGTGGGGCATGGGGGCCGCCCGCCGTGCAACAGAGGTCAGACGAGCACCGGACCCAGGTCAGACGAGCACCGGACCCAGGAAGGGTGGTGGACCGGGTAGCGGTATTTAGGATTGGGTGGGTGGATCGGGGCTTGGGTGGAGTGGTTTGGTGAGGTGCCGGTTGTGGGTTGATGGGTGAGATTATGCCATAGGCGGAATGGGATGACAATGGCTCTAAGGAGAAGCTGTAAAGGAGGTGAGAAAGACAGGCCAGTTATAACCCGTGGGCTCAATAAACCAGGTAATTGCACATTGTACCGTCATAAAATAGCCACTAACAAGAAGTCGTGGTTACCGCAGTTGCCGAATGTGCTGAACCTAGTTCAACCTTAAAGTTGATGCAATACATGATAAGCATGATGTCGAGCTTAGGAGCTAAAACTGCTCTCCAATTGGATCACGTTGCATGCAATGAGACTGGCTTAATTTGGTTAAAAGAGTCCGATAAAATCAGTTTCCAGTCATGACATGCAACACGCACGTTGACTTTACATATATTCTCAATAAGCTCGTGTTACTAGAAAAGTATTGGCGTATTACTGAATTATAATTCAAGATTTGATGAAATGGATATTTTATCAGCATCAAGATCAACAAATTTCTGCGGAATCACCTCCTTCGCAGCACTGAAGAGATACCTGCACCACGCACGATGTATTGCTTATTTATCAAATCAAATATATTTTCTAACTCTCTATGGTTTCAACTGTCTCGTTAAATGATACTGTCGTCACTTTCCGTCATCGCGTATATGTGGCCACTGGCGGACCCAGGGGGGTATTTAAGACCATGCCCCCCCCAAAGGCCTAAAGTGGCCTGTTTGCCCCCCAAAACGATCAGGCCTTTTAACGAAAAGCGATCGGTAATAATGTATAATAATGGTTTTGCCTCTGTTCCATAACTACAAGTTTCGATGGCAACAAACAACAGGTCAATATTACAAATAACGAAAAGAATGCAGTTGTCCAGGGAATACAACGCACAATTTCCCGCTGCTCCGCGGCGCAATTTGAATACCGAATATGTTATATGAAGGGTAAACAATCGTGCCATTTTCCATCACATTTATGTTTAATGCTGCTACTTTCCTATATTAGTGGGAAGAATAGTTCGTTTCGCCATTTTTTAGCACTTTTTAAACGCATAATAACATTTTTAGAGGTCCATACTATTCACAATGTGACGCATTGATGAGAATGCTTATCCAGGGCATGATACTCAAATCTTTATCGCCGCTAAGCGGCGCAATTACTTAAGAATTTCAGGTCTTGGACCTAAAAAAGAATAAGTTGGTATGGCTCATTCCGAATTGGTTTCACTGGCTCTTGATTTGGCAATTTGCTAATTCCAGCTTCTAAAAGTTGGTATGGCCCATGCTATACTGCATTCTCCATCCTTGTAACGTGGCTTTTCATCCGTTTTGTTTGGCCCTTTCAACGCTTGGGAAAGGGTTCGCCAACGCCACTGGCGGATTCAGGGCGCATCAGGGGCAAAGTCCCACCCCCGCAGGAATCTGGGGACATTCAACACAAGCATGCCACCCGCGCATTCCTGCACTGAGCGTGAAAGCAATGATCTTAGTAGAAAACTATGGAAGTTTACAATTTTGCGGGGAAAGATAACGATTTGTCGTAAATATTGCCTTTGCAGCAGTTAAATCCAGCTATCCACAGTCAAAAACTCGAAAGTTCGCGCCGGTTCTCAGCAAGTTTCGCAATCGCATAAACAAATTTTGCAAATTAATTGCATTTAGTGTCTGGCGGCGCCTATATTTCTGCCTATATTTCTGGGCTTTATCAGGCAAACCCGTAAAAAATAACGCTGCTCCGCGGCGCTAAATAAGATAAGTCCCTATTATAACATGGGAATTCATATTGAAATGCTGCAAAAGCTTAAATACACGCAGAAAAACGTTGTTTTCGTCATCTCAGCCAACACCCACTGGAAAATTGACGGTGACGCCCCTGCGAATTGGTATGAGATAAACGTTATCATTACTAATATGTGTATTGTGTACCTATATTTCGTAGCATATACACTACGGAATATCGTGTTTTTATTTTTTGTCTTCTAAAAAATGATTTTGTTTAGCTCAAATAACAAAATAAGGTGAACGGCCCAAATTCAGGGGAAAAAATGGTGAACCTTTTTGCCAAAGAGAGCCCCCCCCCCCCAAAGCCGACGGCTGGATCCACCAGTGTATGTGGCGATCCCTGTCATCGGACATACGTTGAGCCTGTCATCACACAGCCCTGTCATCACACAGCCCTGTCATCACACAGCTCTGCCATACTCATCACACAGCTCCGTCATCACACGACACAGCTACGTAATCACACATGTGGTGAGCCCCAGCTCAGCTGATCTGTGACTGGGTGACCACTGCGTTCCCGTCGGACCCAATCAGACCGCTCGGTCGCCCATGGTTCGGTGGCGCCTAATGCCCATTGTTTTTTGGTTCATTGACCACTGCCAATGGCCAGCTAAGAAACCAAGGACGGGAGAAAAGCCCGGAGTGAGAGAGAAATTAGAGACCCCTTTCCCGTTGTCATGCCGGATCCCACTGATGTCTACTTGTTATCTTTTCACTCCTTCGTCGACACACATTTTCTCAGTATTAAGTTTCGTTTTACAGAGTTAAATATGCATGTAAAATTACATCATGCACACTGCACAGGCTCTGCAGGCATTATTTTGCATCGGACTCGGTATAAACTCAGTAAAAGTTCACAAGCGGTACACTTTTGTACAATATTGTGGCCTACTAGCCTGACTTTGTCAATGTGGATTAAAAAGTAAGTGTTCTAACAATTGTGACGCCACTTCAGCTAACGTTTGGCCAACAGTCTGAGCTGCCTTGTCTGCCGGGTCCACCCGGGTCTGTGACCGTGGCCGTGTGTCCAGAGCCGGCGGGGTGGTCGCGTGATGTCCATAGAAGGCGCTGGCCCGTGTGTTCAGAGCCGGCAGGGTGGTCACGTGATGTCCACCCGGGTCAGTGACCCTGGCCGTGTGTCCAGAGACCGGCGGAGGTGGTCACGTGATGTCCACAGAAGGCCGTGGCCCGTGTGTCCAGAGCCGGCGGGGTGGTCACGTGATGTCCACAGAAGGCCGTGGCCCGTGTGTTCAGAGCCGGCGGGGTGGTCACGTGATGTCCACAAAGGCGCTGGCCCGTGTGTCCAGAGCCCGCGGGGGTGGTCACGTGATGTCCACAGAAAGGCGTGGCCCCGGTGTCCAGAGCCGGCGGGGTGGTCCAGTGATGTCCACAGAAGGCCGTGGCCCGTTGTGTTCAGAGCCGGCGGGGGGTCCACGGTAGCTCACTATGAAAGGCGCTGGCCCGTTGTGTCCAGAGCCGGGAGGGTGGGTCACGTGATGTCCACAGAAGGCCGCCTGGCCCGGTGGTTCAGAGCCGGCGGGGTGGTCACGTGGATGTCCACAGAAGGCCGTGGCCCGTGTGTTCAGAAGCCGGCGGTGGGTGGTCACGTGAATGTCCACAGAAGGCCGTGGGCCCCGTGTGGTTCAGAGCCCGGCGGGGTGGTCACGTGATGTCCACAGAAAGGCGCTGGCCCCGTGTGTCCAGAGACGGCGGGGTGGGGTCACGTGATGTCCCACAGAAGGCGCTGGCCCGTGTGTCCAGAGCCGGCGGGTGGTCCACGTGATGTCCACAGAAGGCCGTGGGCCCCGTGTGTTCAGAGCCGGCGGGGTGGTCACGTGGAATGTCACAGAAAGGCGCTGGCCCGTGTGTCAGAGCCGGCGGGGTGGTCACTGAAATGTCACAGAAGGCGCCCTCGGCCCGTGTGTCCAGAGCCGGCGGGTGGTCACGTGATGTCCACAGAAGCGCTGGCCCGGTGTGTCCAGCAGCGGCGGGGTGGGTCACGTGATGGCTCCACGAAGGGGCGCTGGCCCCGTGTGTCCAGAGCCGGCGGGTGGTCCGTGGATGTTCCACAGAAAGGCGCTGGCCCGTGTGTCAGAGCGGCGGGGTGTCACGGTTGATGTCCACAAAGGCCGTGGCCCGTGTGTTCAGAGCCGCGGGGTGGTCACGTGATGTCCACAGAAGGCGCTGGGCCCGTGTGGTCCAGAGCCGGCGGGGTGGTCAGTGATGTCCACGAGAAGGCGCTGGCCCGTGGGTGTCCAGAGCCGGCGGGGTGGTCAGTTGATGTCCACAGAAGGCGCTGGCCCCGGTGTGGTCGCAGAGGCCCGGCGGGGTGTCACGTGATGTCCACAGAGGCGCTGGCCCGTGTGTCCAGAGCGGCGGGGTGGAGTCGCGTGATGTCCACAGAAGGCCGTGGCCCGTTTGTTCCAGAGCCGGGCGGGGTGGTCACGGTGATGTCAACAGAAAGAGTAGGCCAGTGACACTATCGTCAGAGGTCATCGTGGTGGTGGCCTCCGCCGAGATAGCTGATGACGTCTAATGTACGACCACCTGGTGGCGGCGGCATTCAGCCCAGGGTGTAGCTCATATGGAACGAGCCCTCCGCACTCGTCTCACATTCAATTCAGTGAATGATTTCAGAACTTGGAGAGTACGTCGTACTGTGAATTAGGGATGCCAATTTTAGGACCGCGGAGCCGGCGCCGGTCCCAAATTCAGGCCCGGTGAGCCTGAAACAATTTGTCTGAAACCAGACCAGCGTCTCATGCTGGGCTCAGCACAAGTTCGGGGGTTAAAATATTGTTTAATGTATAATGAAGTAGACATATAGATTGCTGGCTGCCGGGCCTGGTGGGTACTAGTGATATAATTTCCCAAATATTTCCTGACCGAAACCAATCCAATACCAAACAGGAGGCATTTTGGTTCACCAAATATTGACCGATTTTGGTTGCGAAAAAAAATGGCCAAGATTTGACCAATTTTGCAATTGTATACTTACTTATACACATTGGCAAAATTAGTTTTGTTAACATCATAGTTCATCGAACGCACATGTACAGCTTCCAAAAAGACATTATAATTGTGAAAAAGAATTAAATACATTTGCAAACAAATTAGTGGATGCCGCAAGCAAGACAAAAGACATTTACATTAATAAATTAAATTTCGATCAAATTGTGTACCAATTTGTTGGATATAATTAAGAATGCATAAAAATGTGACATGGTGAAATGTGTAAGATTAAGCTGACCGAAAAGTGTCCAAAAATGTATAAGCCTGACCGACCAATTACCAAATAGGTCAAACAGTTTTTTTTTGTAACCAAAATTTGTATAACCGATTGACACCACTAGTGGGTACCCGTACTAGGTGCTGCCATACGTGGCCGAGCTTGATGCCGGTACCAACCCATTAATGAGCAGTGGCGGTGGCGGTTCCTGTTTGTTTTGGGATACCAACATTTTGGAATCTCTTCTGCGAATCAATGACTGGAAAGTGGAAAAAAATCGATATGCCCATAACAATTCAAATAATTTGAGGGAGTTTAGAACCAATATCATTCCTTTTCCATGCTATCCAGAAGCTGTTTTTGATCGTTCTTAATTTAGCATTGCAATAGGTCTGTATTCAGAGGCGTCGTCATCGGGGAGGGGGAGGACTGGGAGAGCCAGACCCCCAGATTTGCTCCGCCCTCCCCCCAGATTAGAAGGATTTTAACATTAGCCCTATGGGAATGGGGGCAAAATAATGTATTGCCCCCAACGCCAAACACCTGGCTGCCCTCACAATCAAAATGGTGTGGCTACACACATGTCTGTAATTATTTACAACATTCAGAGATGGACAATAATTGGCACGAAACATGCCGTCACCACCAGCTGTCCCTGTAGGGTATACAGGTCATATGTTCTATAGCGCCGCGCGCGGTGTCAGTTTGGCGGCAGGTGCGCCATATCCGCCCGACCGCCCGGCTCGGGCGGACGGCGTGCGTCGTTATCTACTGTAGAGTCATGTCGGCGGGATACATGTCAGCGGGACAAATGTCGGCGGTTGCTTTGTGCTGTTGTTGTTTGCACTGCTGTAATACTGCGTTGCCGCGCCGCGCTGTGTGCTAATAAACGGAAAAAATGGCGCGAAACATGCAACGAATAAAGCTGATTAAAGCTGCGCCCATATGCTTCATGTGTATGTTCATACCTACAAACCTATCTATAATATATAATATGCACACGAGCATCCCGGGTGTAGATCTAACATAAACTAAGCACGCAGTAGCAGATAACAGTGCCAGAACAGTTCAGTGAACTGAGGATAACCTGAAATATACATATCTTCTACCGTGCCAGTATCTTCCCGATTATCAGCGTACGGTTTTCCCCCTGATGTGGGGTACAATCTGTCGATCAGTCGCGGCGACGTACCCAGACCTCGCGTGGCGGCATACTTTCCTGCTGGAACTGTGTCTTCGGCAGATCCCTAGCATGGTGTGAGCTGCTGAACGGCCACATATCAGCAGATCAGCAGATCAGCAGATCAGCAGATCAGCAGATCAGCAGATCAGCAGATCAGCAGATCAGCAGATCAGCGGCCAGCAATCAGCGCTGGCTCGGTCAGTTCATAGCTGTGCTTAAGCTCGTCGTGACGCCACTGCTGAACAGGGTCATGTGCTGATGGATCGGTTGATTGTTCTTCAAGAGAGCGAGAGAGTGAGAGAGCGAGAGAGCGAGTTTCTGGCTTGCCCATGCTTCATTCGGCGGGATTTCGTCTCAAGCTGTGTTGATTGTTACAGCAGCCGGAGTGTCTATATTGGTTGAATTAAGATGAATGTTTAGCTAGTATTTCGAATACAAGGTTTTTTCCTTTTGTTAATGGTGTTAAATGATTTGCAAAGTGAACCAGCTTTTGTGTGGGCAGAAGCATTGTCAAGCTGTGAGACGTCCTTTTCGTGATTCAGGTTCATTGTGGGCATTGAGTACAGGACTCAATTCGGCCTGATGTTCAAGCAGTTTGGGACGACACAATGATGTAGATAATGACCAGCAATTTTATAACTTTCCCATGCAACAGAGAATGGACGTGAATTAACGCCAGTTACAGTTCAAAAGACCCGACAAATCATATACCAGTCCAAATTGCGACTTTCCTGTGCATATGACTTCCCAGTAATCGGTTCCGAGAACGCGATGACGAGCCCTTAAGTCACTGTCTTTGAGAAGTTCATGGCCCAGGAAGTAGGGTGAGCTACTGCGCTCGATGTTTGATGAGTACAAATCAGCATGAATCAGCTTCTACCTAACCATTAGTGCAAAGAAGAAAGACAAAAAGAAATAATACCAAAGGACGGAGGAAAAACGAACCAAAATGGATTAATTGAGCTATGGTATTATATATTGGATGGCTGTGATGAGCATTGTGTATAGAAAAAGATGGAAAATATTGCCTTTGCTCATGTTATGATGATCAAAATATGACGAAGAAAATATTAAATCAACAACAAAAACCTATATTTCGCCTTGCGGCATCTTAGGGGTTAAAACAAATACGAGCCCTTAACCCTATTAGTGGCAGGCTCCCGGCTACCCCTATTAGTGGCAGGGGGGCATATTCGGCCCCCCCCCGGAGATCTCAAGATCTACCGTCCGCATTTTCAAAAATCAAACGGTGATCGATTCACCTCAACGATGATCTACATTGGTCTAAAAAAAAGAATTGTTATAAATCTTGGAAATAGGGGGGCAACGGGGCCAAAAAGTACAAAAAATGATGGGCAGTCCCGGGGTATTTTTGATCCAACACAGCTGCCACTGTTTATCAACCGATTTTTAATTCAATCAAACAGTGATCGGATAGACATTGAGTAGGAAATTGAAATGTTTGATGACGATTGTTTAAAAATTTCAAAAAATAGGGTGTGCAGGTAAACTAAATTGGGGGCGAAGTAAAAGCGTAATTTCAAACTTTTTTGATGGCTTTTTTGAACATGAATTGCAAATTAATTCGTTATTTTTACATCATACAAAATAGTTATTAAGGATATTTTTGTACCATAGGCGGTGCCAGTTAACGAAAAAGGGCAAATATACAAAATATGATCAGCTCATGCTTCGACCAGAATATAAATCAGTTACGCGTCATAGATAGTTCTATTTTGGAATGCGCAAATCATCATTAGGCGTATCCAGGATCCCATTTGGGGAGGTTGCAATCTTTTGATACAAATAAATCCCGCTAATATAATACTAAACTTAGTCAAACATTACTAGTTTGCTTGCAATTTTCATTCACATAAGTGACCCGCTTTAACCCTACCTGGGCTCGCCTATTCTCTTCCAATTCTTCTAAAAGGATCCCCTGGTGCTTTTTTTTTTTCCCATCCGGGAAAAAAACTGCCAGTATGGTTATGTCCTTGTAGGCCCAGGCATCAAAATTCTCGCAATAATTATGACCCCCTTTTTTCATTCACTGAGCGCCGCCTCTCAATTAAGATGTATTATATTTCTTCCTCCTGGACTCATATGTTCAAGTCATCATTTCTCAACTATCTTTTTATGACCGTAATCGGCTTATATCGCTTAGTCACTATGCAAGTTTACCCCCTTTTTCTGTGCTGGACACGCCCTTGAAACTCAAAAACGTAAAAATATTATGCCAAAAGCAGGAGAAACTATCTCCAGCATCTTATAGCTATAAATCGCAATTATATTGCTTGATTGACTGTCACCTAGGCGTCATACTTTTTGGAAATCCCCTTTTCAAGTACTGAAAACCGCCTCTGCCGTAAAAAAATACAATATATCATGAACATCAAACTACTTTGAACTTATTTAAATCACCGTAAAGACATGCAACTTTCTTCATATTTGATGCAGTTAGGAGAATCCTGAAGAACCGCATTTCCGCATTATCGCCAAATGTCGCCGAAAAAAATCCTCCTCCAAAACTAGGCCCTGGAACCGCCTCTGCTCAAGTCAGAAACTCCAAATTTTGGACTCCAGATGTGAAAATCAATTTTAGAAAAGTCCGAAATTTTCATAAAGCCTTACTCCGAAGCCGTTTCAGAGATATCTAAGAAAAACATGAGGGTGGGCAATATTTGCCCCCCCCTGCCACTAATAGGGTTTAAGTTCACTGTCTTTGAAGAGTTTCATGGCCCAGGAAGTAGGGTGGAGCTCTGCGCTCGATGTTTGATGAGTACAAATCTTCTTTCGTATTTGTTTTAACCCTGAAGAAGCCGCAAGGCGAAATATAGGTTTTTGTTGTTGATTTAATATTTTCTTCGTCATATTTTGATCATCATAACATGAGCAAAGGCTATATTTCCATCTTGAGCTATGGTATTTACCTAGAGGTCGTTCAATGCGCAGCAGTTGGTATCTTTTTTGATACTGACCTGCTCCCGACTTGGTCTCGGTGACCGGTAAGGCCGGCCGGCCGTTGTGCCTCGGGCGCCGTGACGTGTGAGTCACGTGACCTGGCTGAGGTCGGCTGTGCGGGCCGGCGGCCGTTGGAAGTGACATCGTGAATACAAGTATTCAGTGGACCCGATTTGTGTCCACACGAAGCAGTCTTCATCCATAGAAGCCTTCTCGTCTATCGCCGTGAAGTGCAACATAATATTTTACACTTTGTAGGTTCCGTAATCCAATCACCACCTGTTATTTTACCAAACGATTGTTACTGAGAGTTAACGGAAAAACTGAATAAATAAGACATGAATTTCACATATATGAGCACTTCAAACTGTTATTGTTTTTGTACAAAATGCAGATGATTCTTTATTACACTAAGCACGTCAAAGTACTGAACAGCCGGCTTTTTACTCGCTGTCTGACTATATAAATCAATGCGTGATCAGGGGCGCAGCCAGGGGGAAGGGGGCACGTGCTTCCCCATTGGGCCGACTTTCCCGCTAAAAAAGTATCGGTGATGTCCCTTTTTGCGACTTCTTAGGGGCCTTGCAAAATATAGTGGCCTAAATCTGGGGTAATATTTTGTTCGCAACATTTTTTGGGGAGGGGCTTTGCCGAGGGGGGCCCCTGGTCCCTGGGGATGCCGTCCCCCTTGCTGAAGGTCTGGCTGCGCCTATATGCGTGGTTCATCTTATGTCACGCGATTTAGCCGCGCTGACCATCGCTCTCTTGTGACGTCAGCCCGGTGACGTGTCTGACGTGTTGAATGATGTTCTCTTGTGACGCACGTCACCCCATCGTATGCGTGACGTGGGCCGTGTAGCTCGTTCTGTGATATGCAACGGAAGCTCATGTGGCTTGTCGCATGGACGTGTCCGTGTGACGCCATTTAACGAGAAAGTTGTGTATCTACATCTGCTCGTAACATGCACGTTTGTTTGTGACGTGGGTTGTCGTTTGACAATATGGCTGAGTTGTGGTCAATTATTACCTCTATATGCGTCATAACAATGTGTCACATGATGAGCGTAGGAAGCTTAGCTACCAACATTCCTGATTTAGGAATGAGCTCAATTAAAAGGTATGACTGACACATCCGGTCATTGCAGAACCACTGAAACGTTCTAGGAATGGGGCCTTTGTTCGGGAAAGGAAATCCACGCTTGAACGTCGCATCGTTCGTCACAAAATGACTACGTCCGAGAACTTCGCTTCAGGATGAGGTAAGAAGCTGATAGACCTAGACAATGTTTCTTTGTGCGATTAACTGGTAACCCTATTAAGCAAATGAACTTGAGCACACGTATGTACGAGGAACCGAAACTACGCTGCGTTGCAGACTACGGGACAGCTTCTGCTTTTCTCTCGAATAACTTTCGATAACTCAATGATTGCAGAATGCACAGTTAGCACACCGTTTCTTTATCAATTTTATACAGTAAATATACGGATTTTGTAAATAAAGATGGGCTACGTGGTTGAAAAGTGACTCATTTTATTGCATTCATTATACTAATCCCAAGGCGAGATAGATAATTATGCAGTGATTTGAATATGTACATTCACCCTATTAAGTTATATATATACATAAATATATATATATATATATATATATATATATATATATATATACATATATACATACATCTATATTATATATATATATGTTTATATAATATAATATATAATTTAAATTACATACATCTATATTATATATATATTTTTATATAATATAATATATAATTTAAATATATATATATATCAGTATATAGGTATGTATATGAATTGAATAATTGTTGTGCACTGTGTGCAAATAAGTGGCATAATAAGTATTTTCTCCTCGGTGACGCTATGACAAAGAATGATTAATTTCACCATTTAATATGAAGCATTTTATCATGACGTGATGAAATTGTAAATTTGAATAAAAAGAATTGCTTCATTCAAAAGGACGGTTTCGTCTTTCGATCTATGCTAGTTGCTACATTGCCAAAAAAATCGCCTTGCAATCGTCTCAAAGTGTTCCCTGAATAAAGCCCTGATTCGGACTATAATAGATAGTGATCTGACATTGCAAGTTGCACGCGAAGTGGGACCATATGGCACGAGGAGGACCGCATGCCAGTAAAGTCAGCATTTAACAGGGGCCGGTTACAATTTGTGATGTCTATAGCTAACACATGCGCGCCCACTGGTGGATCTAGAACGGCAGTTTGTGACGACATGGAGGGGGGCATCATCTCAAATAAGTTTTTACACAATTCCAAAAACTCATCGGATTTCGCTTCTTTATGCATTGCTAGACGTTTTAAAACAAACGTGTCTTAGTAAAAGTCTTAGTTAAATGTTTATCATTGGACAGCGTGATGTCTTGTTGGAAAGCGTCATCTTCAAGGTCACTTAAAAACAATAGGATATCGTGGCGCTGGATACACGATATACTTATGACGGTCCTCAGCTTAACTGCCGGATATACACATAGACCGATTTAGCGGACCCCGAGATCGAAATATGCGCCATGCAGTTATTCTCCTAGAAGGATCCGCGAATGTGCATTAGGCATACCTACGTTACTTGACCTTGGCAATTTTACAATTTTGTTTTGCCTCTCTGATGTCAGTGGCTGGATTCGCCACTTGATTCACTTGATACAGTCGTATTTGCTGTAGATCAGTCATATCAACTGCTGCATTTCTGAGACAAAACTGGTCCTGGAATATGTACTTTTTATGCAGATTAATCAAGTTCAAAAATTTACCTCTTGTGGCCTGATCTTGACCTGAGGGCCATGATATGGGGTCAGGTTGTGAAAATGACTGTTATTATCGAATTATAGTCTAACATAACCAGGGCTGTGGAGTCAGAATCGAAGTCGTATAGTCGGAGTCGGTCGGAGTCAGCAGTTTTGGCCGGAGTCGGAGTTAGAGTCGGAGCCGCTAAAATCTTACTGACTCCGACTCAGGCCCGGAGTCGGAGTCGGAGTCGACGTGCATTTCCGCCTGCTAAGAAAAGGCCAACAACTTTTACGTCATCTGGTGATCATTGGGGGTTTGGACACAGCGACTCTTATGGTCACACTCACATGTCGCCCATTTTAACGTCATCGTACTCGTTTCGTCAAGGAGATTTGAATCATACCATGGTGACCAGGTAACCAAAGGCAAGTTAAAAACTTGACCTCAGGTCAAGGCAATTTAAGGTCATGTGGTAAACCAGGTATGTCGTGCTGCGCAATGTCGTACGTGTCTCGACGAGACATATACACAGTAGTGCCGGTCTCACCTTCTTATCTTCATTTTATGCCATCAGGAGTTATTGGCAAAGACGTGCTGGTCACCTCAGCTGACCTCACTCGATCTTGAAGTGGTCACTTGACTGATTATTGCAATACTTGTACTTGGTTCATTAATAATGAGCTAGATAAATCAACTTCAATTTCAATTGACCCATTACCTTAAATAATTGTTCTGAACTAATATAATGCGTATCCTCTGACATACAAAAAAAATACTTGTTAATATCAGTCTGCTCGTTGTGCACCTGGTACTGGCTGTGCTACCGGCCGCTTTCGGGTGCCACGTTCTGAGGTTCTCCTCGACTCAGACGGAGCGCGCACCGGGCTGGACGGTCAGGTCCGCGTTCCGTAGTCTCCATGGTCAGGGGCTTAGCGATTGTGTATACTTCTCAGCTGGTTAAGGAATTAAGCAACGGAAGAAAAGGTATCGGCAAATTAAGCAGATATTGACCTATCTCTCATATGCAGTGCGATCGAGGAACGTGGGAGAACGGATTTAATGAGGCGAAAAGTCGGAGATCATGAAATTCAATGTAATCAGCCCGTAGTTACGGAGTCGGAAATCGGAGTTGTAAAATTAATGTCATCTCCGGCAGCTAATACATAACCAAATTATTTAAACTATAGTGTCTGTCAATGTTGCTTTCGCATTAGATTAGGTTAGGACTCACCTATAGGTAGGACTTGTATTAAGTTGACCTGACATGTGACTTTGAATTGTAGTTTATTGGATGCGGTTGATTATGCATTTATATAGTTACTTGCGTTGGTTAGCAGTTTCGGACGTATAATAGTGGGCTTTGTGTTAGGTATAAAGATTATAGGCTCTAAAGAGTAGTTAAGGATTTAGACTGGTACCTTATTACTTATTATTTTCGATTTGCTGCCGTGAGAACACAAGTAATTTATGATATGTACTTATTTTGAATGTATTGTCTTTGCAGTGCTTAGATGCGCTTCATTGTTAGAGGTAGATTACTTCGACTTGTTGCCCTGAGACGACCGTTTCGCAGACGCTCGAGTTGTTGGTGTGTCGGAAGTAATAAAGAGGGGGAGGGGCAGCATCTGTTCCCCCATGTGCACTTCAAGCGTGGTGTAAGTAAGTCGGCTGCAATCAACGGTAAATCAAAGGGTGCTTAGTGAATACTTCAGCAGTGACGTGGGTTATTGATTGTTTCTAGTATGAACGGCTATTAAGGCAAGACACTGGAGCTCGGTTGTCTATTGCCATTCACTATTTATTGCAGCTTGTTCGATACATCATTTGTTGGCACTACCGCTTACCTTCGACGAAATGTACTGGCGGTCGCGGTTTGCTTGTCGATGGCTGCGATTATATGATTGCATTGTGCTCTCCGCAAGTGCCTGTTGAGCCGTTAATAAATGAGTGATGATCGTACCATAACTCACACGGTGCTCGATGCAACCTGTTGACGGCACTTACCGTTACCTGAAGGCCTCTATGTGGTAACAGTCTAGTGTCAACTTCATGCCAAGACTGATTCATGGGAAGGTAGGTCGGTACGGAATATCTGCAATACTTGCATGTCAGCAAGATGAACTGCAGTGAATTATTCTCCCTGAACCTCTGTGTTTGACAAGTCCGCGTTGGTATGTACAATAAAAGCTGCAGAAGCAATGTGGCTTCCCACTATATGCCGCAGCACACCACCGGATCAAGTGGCTAGTGATGCCTTGCATTTGTCAATGAATAAGTGGTTATCAGCCTAATCAGCATGCGAAGCTGAGATGGGAATAACCACAGGCCATATGCTGAGACACCCTAACCACAAGTAACACTGTAATATACACCCAAGTAGATCATTCAAGCGCATAAATAAAGATAACGCATAGCCAGACATCCGTGCGTAATCATCGACTACACGCATCCATAACGGGTTCACACTTCCTTCAGCTAAATCTACAGGCGATCCAGCTCAAAATGTCAGAAATGCGTTATTCCCTCTAATGTCAGCACACCACATTAACCCATCCTCCATGGGAACCGCATCGAACCTACCGTCAGATAGTCTGCCAAGCTGTAATTATCCAGTTGACGTCCTGAGCTCACCGACGGTGTAGACGTACCCTTTGGACAACTGGCCCTGGGGAAAATTCCACTGAAAGTTGAACCCAGCAACACCTAACTTACCTACTCTAACAGCATCTCTTACGATTCAACTCGACGTCTATTGGAGGTTTAATCTAGCGGAATTAAGTATCAGATTCTACACACTTGTCTGATAGACATTATTTATCAGCATCTTACCGACGCACTGGTTTACATTGAGATCCTATAAGCCTTAGCCCATAATAATAATCCGCTTAATTTTAGACCCCAATTCACGTATCTACTTTTCAAGCGTAGCCGATAATTCTTACCATATAATATAGTAAAATCATATCAATACTGTTATAGAGAAATTGTACCGACGAATATATACACCTATGCACCTACAGAATCATCATCAGTCCATAGATTATCAACGTGCATATACACATATCTCTTGAAAAATCAACTAATACTATACTTACAAATAACTTTAAGTATAAACTCAATTTATATCTATATTATATCTTGAATCGTGTAATCAACACTAAAACTATAATTAGGCATCGTTTTTCTATACGTCCACATTAGAACTTATCGACTATATTAACGCTTATTCCGCTGGTAAACAATATTGGGAATAAAATTTCTATACTCTATTAAACTCATATATCTTAATATTAATGTTTTACATATAATCTTCGAATATTTTTCGCAAACAGAATCTACCATCGGATTCACTTCCCAGCACACCAGTATTTATGGATAATTAATAAAACTTTTACACTCTTAATCAAAACATCACAGTCAATGAACTGCTCAGACGACTGAAACTACACTGTAAACCAGCGCATAATCACCTGCTCGCTCTGAGACTGAGGTATAAAACTGATGCTTATAACATCTCAAACCCCATATGAGCTAGCCGCTCGCTCCCTTGACCTCAAGGTCACACAACAAATAACATCTATTCTTATTAAAATTCGCGTTAAAAAATTTTCCATCACAATTCTTAAGGCATTCCTTCAACACAATATTCTATCTACTTCATCTAGTAATTAATGATGATTGTTATGATCATAACTAGGTTATATTACTCATCTCATACACTTCTAAGCACGGAGATTTCAGCATCCTGTAAAAAAACTTAATCAGTAGATATCTTATACGCAGCAATAAGAAATTAATACCTGCCTACGATTAAGCGGGCTATATAATTCTAAAATAATCAACAATTCAACAGAAAGGGCTTAAAGTAAACTTTAAAATAAGTCGTGAATCTTCACGAGTTCCACACAGAACTAACTCCCAAACTACAACTTTTTCCTAAAATCCCTATTAGAAATAAGATCAGTTATGTTTGTGGTATATCTGAACATTGGCTGCCCGGGTGAACCAGTTTAACGTGACGATTGAATGTCAAAGGGCGCTAACCTGCATGGGTCAATGAGCTTATTTAAGTAAAATCAAATGCACTCGATGAGGCAAAATATTTAATAAGCTGTTCGGTTTAAGCTCATCTAACACTTAAATTACGTGCAAAGTATTATTAATCAAAATACGTGTTTAGGATGATACATACCTATATATTCATCTGTTAATTAAAAAAACTATTCACAACATATAATAAAATAATTTATATAGACGTAAAAGTAATTACTCATCAATTAATTTGATTAACTTTAATCCGATGAGACATATATAATATTATATGTTAATGACTAGGCACAGAGAAAACATCAATAAATTCACCTACTTATATATTTTATTAGATTTGCACATCAAAAAAACAGTTAAATCTGTCAATCTAACATAATCGCGTTGGAAACAATTCAAAAAAATAATACTGGATTTTCTGCAATAATGACTCATATACACATTTAACATATGTGATATATTTCTCTCATGATTAACTTTTAATAGCAATATTATGAGAGAATATACAATGCAATCCATCAATTTATTAGATTCGCGGGATATCGCCCGCTGAAAACTTAAACAGGTTCTTGCAACATCGTTTCATGCTGACCGCTATACTACTCAAAATTCAGTTTTGACCGGACTGAGGACTGAAACTGTCACACAGCTTAATATAAAACACGCTCACACTACCCTTAGATTAGGTTTCTATATGAATCCTGAGTCATCACGTGATTATTTCGAGATTTAATTTAGGTACGGTACTGTACCATAGGAATAGCCCTAACTGTCATGAACTTACGACATCAGTAAATCTATACACATTAATTCGAGCAATATCCCTCAAAGCACATCTCTAGCACATATATATATATACACTCATCGATCATTGTCTGCATTTAACATTATGCGTTCGTTAAACATTCATACAAATACCCAGACCATATTATGTAATTCTTTGTTATGGCGTGATGCCGACTATCGCGCTAACTACCGGTCATTTTGTAAACTGTAGATTATCCAGATGTCGCTAGCGTCTGAGATTGTTGCCATTTCTGTAGTCCTCAGACCGTGATGGCCAAGGAAACTCGTGCATGCCATACAGCGCCAGTGGCTGACGGGCTTCTCGGCAGGAGAGGGTTGATACTTGAGATGCTCCCGTGTCCAAAACACTGCCATTAGGTTCAGATGATAAATATGCATTATGTGTGCAATAGTTCGATCTGATCCGGTGGGTATTCCATTGGAGATAATACAAGCTCTAACATTGCAGGTACGTGATAAACACTTATTTACCTTCAAAGCCTTGACTAATGACTATGGTGAAGCACTTTTCCCAAAGCTATTTTCGGGTCATAGGCACCATAGCAACACCAATCAAGTTACCCGTATCACATATTTTTAGCTGCCCCGCTTGATTCAGAGTTGGCCTAAATATGGCCGCTACTCCTTATCATTCAGATCGTCGCAGATAAGATAACCGTTCACAAATGTCATTGTAATGGCCACTTCCAGCCACCACCACCAGCGATTGTACTTTCTGTTGATCAGTGAAGACGAAATTACTCAGCAATGCTTCGCCATACACTCGTCAAGCGCTGTTCATCCAAGAGTCCGCTGTTCATCCAAGATGTCCTGATGCTCCAAGGCTCGAAGTTGTATGATTCCCGAAGCAGCGGCACACCATTATCAAATTTACATACTCACATACAAATACAAAGACGTTTTAGGTCTGATAGGAGTCTATTTTCATCAGTAATGCGATGCAATGACGACATATCTAGCTCACCACGTCACATAACTATGTACTGATCCTAGTAAGCGCGCGGGGAAAAGGTCATGCCCCACGACATGTGGCGTATTCTATACACCAGCCGTTCAAAGTCCCGTCCAGTCACGGAACGCCAGTTTCACATACCGAAACAGATATCAGGCAGAAGATGTCGTTTCACATACTGCAACAAATACCAGGCAGAAGATGTCCAGTACCGGTAGACACGTACCATAAACATCATCACACACCATCGAAGATTACACACACATCCCAGCTCAGCAATTCAATATCACAGCACAGCGCCTAGCCATGATTAACTACATGGGTTGTGCGCCGGGTGGCTGGCCAAGCTGGGACGGGTCCTCAATCTGCGGGTGCCCCGGCTTGAACTGCTCCGCTGATAATCGGGTGAAAAGGATCCCCACTCCTTCTATGAGCGCCAGGAGGACGCCTCCGATGACGGCGCTGCCCGCCATGGCAGCCGCGCCGTTCCGCGCCGCGAGGATGCCGCCAGTGGCCGCACCACTGATGATACTATTCCAGGGGTCCTCCTTTTTCCGCAGGTGCACCAGCGTGCAGTCGATGGTGGAGAACATGCCGCCCCAGACGGCGAAGTTGCCGCCGATGATGGGTGCGCGTGTCTTGACGGCCACCAGACTGCCGGCGGCGCGGCGCGCGAACCCGCTCGGTGCGTTCCGGAAGCCCTTGATGGAGTGGAAGACGGCGCCGCCGATGCAGCCCATGGTGAAGGCGCCGCCGCAGTCGTCCAGGATCCGCCACGGGCACGGCTCGCGCGAGTACTCCTCCATGTTCGGTCTAAGGGAGGCGACATCATCTCAGGTCACTGGCTTGTCTCACGATTATTACCTTACGAAGCGGCATCTTATGAGCATTGTTTCAAATAAATATGAAAGGCTTTTGAAATACCGCATTATAACTGATAATAGGAAACAATTCAACTGCGCATAAAGACAGATACATATGATGCACCAAACAAAGCAGAATGAGGAAACTTGTAGCCTAAGCACCTAAGGTTTAGTAACAAGGTAAAAATAGACAACTGAACCAGATCACAACAGCAGTTCAAGCTGACCAGCTAGCAGCATGAATATTCTTTAGGTAAAGCAAATACTACAAGTTGGGATTTAAACCTCAGTCAGCACAAACAATTTTGTTTTAACAGGGGAGAGAGGGCTATAACTTTAAAAAAGGAATGAAAGCACGTCTCAAAAGCGTCGTCTGAAAGCGTGAGAGCGAGAACAAAATCTCCTTTTTTACCAAGCAAATAAACATTGTCATTGTGGGCATTTTTAGTAGTCTTTATATGTTGTTTGAATGCAACAATTTATAATAATAATAAAATATAAATTTAGATCGCATCTCCGACTAAGGTTCCTGCCTCAGTGTTCCCTGGGTAGGTAGTGTAGCAAGGGGCGGGCAGTGCAGCCGGTTTGATGACGTCACTTAAGTAATAACATACTTAATGGCTACGAGTAAATCTTAGGTTTTGTCCCGATCGGACCCAATGACCATATATCATTTAGATTGAGTCTTGCTTAGACTTAATGGCCATATATTATTTAGGTTTTGTCTTGATCATACTTAATGGCCATATATTTTTAGGTTTCGTCTCGATAATATACTATGAATGTCGAGAAAGGATATAGGCAAGGATGGCCTGCGACTTCCAGCTCTGCTTTTAGGTTTCTCCTCTTAGTTTAAACATCTTGTCCTTCCAGTGGTTGTCCAGTTTGTTCTTCAACACGTTTGTCGAGGGCACGGTGACAACTTCTTCTGGTAGGCCATTCCAATGGTTGATAACGCTGACCCAGAAGACATTCTGTCGGATAACTTTATTTGGTGCCAATTTGGAGAGTTTCAGAGTGTATGACGGCACAATCAACAAATTGGTCAATCTATTTTGTATGGGATATATTTCTTCAGCACCCTGTTTTTACTGAAAGGTTTGTACTACTAGAGTCCTTTTTCTGTTACGTTCCCCATTTCTACTCGTCGCATCCCGGAAAATACTCAAACAGCACTTGTCATGCTACTAGTGTTGCCAGATAGAATAAAATAGCTGAACCCAGCAAATATAATCAATCGTACCTATGAACGAGAGATAAGCACCATAAAATACCAATATCTACGAAAATAACACGCGCACTGGAGAGGGGTATGTTACTAACACGCACTGGAGGGGGGGGGGGCACTTTAGTGCCCCCCCCCCGTGAGATCTCCGAAAGTATGATAGCTAGAACGTTCAAACTTACAGGGTAGGTAGGTGCTGTGATGATCTACATTCTCTGATTTTTTTGTGAACTTAGGTCAATATCATAAAACTTCGTTAAATATCTTAAACGAAGTCAATATCTTAGGTCAAACGAGGTCACGAAGGTCAAATCGGGCCAAATGTCACCTTTTTGAGGATTTGACCTCTGTGACGTCACAGCGTCATACTGCATGGTCTTAAGTTCCGTTTGGGAATGAAGAGCGACAGTGGGCTACCCAAATTGGGCGTTGAATCGTCCGATAGCTGACTGTTTGTTCCGATAGAATATCGCTTCCGCCGACCTCGATTTCTGGCGCCATTTGACTTGCAAATCCCAGGATAAATACATCATTTAAAATTTGTACCGAGTGCCTCGACTTTCGACTCTTTTACGTGCAAACGATCGCTTATGCCTGTAGCTCAGTTAAATTGTCGCTCAAAACATTACCGCCCTGCGCCGCTTCGTTTTTTTAATATTCACGAAAAACATGTGTGGGGGCACAAGTGCCCCCCCCCCTCAAGTGTGCGTGTTAAGCGAACAATTTTGTCATTTCCATTTTACAATAGGGAGCTATTGAGAGTGGAAAGCTCTATGCCACCACAACTATCAGAAACAAATGCAAATATGTATTATAGTCATTATTCGTGCTTTTACAGAGTAAGGTAAAAAAATAAAACGATGAAACAAGTGATATACCGTCGCCAAAATGTGCCTAAGAACAGGGGCGTTTCAACTGTGCTGTGGGCCACCACCCACCGGCCATAGGGAAGCACGATTTGCTAGCATCAACCCTTGAGTGACGTCACTGGTCATCACTGGGACCCAAGAGCGCTGGAACGTTCTCAAAACGAAAATAAAAAGGCGGCCATTAGCAAGATTGTGACAATGTTGGTAGGATTTGGCTAGAATAGGTAAAAGAAATGGACGATGTTATATTTTGGTTCTATTTATGTGAACCTGAAAGTTATTTGGGTGTATCAATCATATTAATTATTCAACAGTAATTTAACGACAAAGGCCCTCGGATCGACAGAGGACCTCTCAGATCGACAGCGGGCATCTCACGGCCGATATAGGGCTCCTCATGCAAACCGAGGACCTCCTTCAAACCGACCGAGGACCCCCTTCAGACCGACCGAGGGACCCTCACACCGACAGATGGCACCTCAGGCAGATTGAGGGCCCTTCAGGTAGATCGATGGCCCCTCATGCCGACTGAAAGCCTCTTCACGCCAACCGAGGGACCCCGTATGTTGACTGAGGGCCCCCTCATGCAGACGGAGGGCCCCCTCATGCAGACGGAGGGCCCCCTCATGCAGACAGGGGGCCCATCATGCCAACTGAGGGCCCCACAGATCGAAAGGGCCCCCTCAGGTCGACCGAGGCCCCTATTAGACCATCATTTATGGCCCCTCAGGCCTAAAGAAGGTTAACTATGCCGACAGAGAGCCCCATCAGGTTGACAGAGGGGACCCCAAACCAATAGATGGCCCCGTAAGACTGACAGAGGAACCCCTTAGACCAACGAAGAGCCCCCTCAGATCGACGGAGGGCCCCTCAGACCCACAGAGGGTCCCCTCAGGTCGACTGAGGGCCCACTCATGCTGAACAAGGGTCCCTTAGACTAAGAGGGTCCCTACACACTGAGAGGGATCCTTCAGACCGAGAGGTCTCCCTTAGACCGAGAGGTCTCCCTTAGACCGAGAGGTCTCCCTTAGACCGAGAGGACCCCTCAGACCAACAGAGGCCCCTTAGACCTACAGAAGGCTCACTATGCCAAGAGAGGGCCCCATCATGTTACAGAAGACCCCTCATACTGATAGATGGCCCCCTAAGACCTACAGGGGACCCTAAGACTTACATAGGATCCCCTAAGATCTACAGATGACCCCTAAAACCAAAAAGAGCCCCCTCAGACCCAAAAAGAGCCCCCTCATACCAGAAGAGGGCCCCCTCAGACCAACAGAGAGCCTGCCTGGTCAGCCAAGGAAACCTTAAACAAAAGACAAGTTGGCCCCTCAGCCCAAGGGGTACCCAAGACTCCAGAAACCCCCTTGGATACGCCCTTGGCTACACTAGCGGGGAACAGGCAGAGACACCTGGTGACGTCACATAGCAGTCGGTGCAGAATGTTAACAATTTGCCTTGTGACGCTACCACAGCTTCAGTTTGCTAGATTTAAAATATACTACTTTCTACTTCTAGTCATTTCTTCTAGAATCATACTAAAATATATAGGTGCCAATTGCCATATAGTGCTTCTTTTTAAGAAAATAGTGAAAACTGATAATACAAAGTGACAAAAGAATGGAAAACCAGGAGTCATGAGACAGAAGTGCTATGAAGGGAAAAGTGAGGATTCAAGTAAAATCAATGTAGTTTCGGTCTAAGATGGGATGTCTCATGAAAACGGGTGATTAAAGTAAAACTCAGGGAGGAGGTGAATAGTAACAATTTTGTATCACCACCCTGCAGTTTGCCAAACTAAAATCTTACAAAACTGAAGTAGCATAGGTTAAAAGCACAGTATTAAATTCAGAATATTGCACATCATAATACATATTGTCTTATTCACTGAGGAATGACATGGGTCAAAGTAACGGTTGTCACCTAGCATTTTTAGATGCTTCAAAACTTAACTATTTTATCACTAAGTTCATTATTTAGACATTCTGCAAGTTTCCACACACTATTATATACCCTTACCATACAATTTCTTCCAGGAGTGAGAGCACCATAACAGTGATAGAATGGGCACCTACTGCGCCTCCATGCATGTTGAGTCACATGACTAGAGCTGCAGTTACATAACGCCAGTACCGCAGGCCAGCCTAGATCCGCTGGCTAGATGGAGTTAATGTGGCGCAGCCTCTGGCAGAATTTTAATACATCCCTATGTGGTTAGGAATTAGCGAGTCAGGATTAACTTGGGCGTGGTTTACAAATGGGATGGAGATTGAAAAATTGTAATTAATAATACTGCAGCTCTACGGACAATCAGCTGTTGCATTAACAAAGTTTGGCAACGGGGATGCATCACAGCAGTGAGATATTAATTATTCAAGTTAGAATTAGCTTTTGTCCAAATATCTTGGGGAAAACATCTGTAGTTACTAAATGTGATATTTTGTATGGATCAGTGGGAACATTATGGGGATAAAATAATAGCTAAGGCAGCGAAGTCCGTTAGTATAGATGATCTGGGTTTAAGGGCACCTCAACTATAAAGGTATGTGTAGCATGTGTAGTATGTGGTATGTATAGTATGTGTAGTATGTGTATGTGTAACTATAAAGGTAGTCCGCCTCTGTAGCTCAGTGGGAGAGCGCTGGTCTTCTGACCTATCCCAGTAGTGGCAGCCTGGGTTTCGAGTCGCTTCAGCGCTTGCTATTTGCTCTGACTGGGATGTCCTGCGGCCGTGCAGTGTTGCACTGAAGGCCAAGTGAATGTCAGGCGAGTGGGGCCGGACCATGTCCAGGTTATGTCGGGCACGTAAAACTTTTTGTCTCTAAATTGCCGGCCAACAGGAAATGCGCGATCGGGTGGGAGGTCAGGACCGCGCAAACAAGCTCTGCTAGTGCGAGTCCTGACCTCGGAAAGCCATCCATACAAATGATTCAGACTATTTTTTTTTTTAATGTGGCACCATTAGTATAGCCATGACACGGAAAGTGATGTGATACGCATTTCTCACAAATGGGTCGAATTTTTACATCAATCTTGATTTTCGCACAGTCCCAGTCCGTGAAAACCATTTCGTAATGTTTAAAGCAAGCATACCATTTAACTGATATCACTGATACCATGAAAAGTGGAGATTTTTACATTATCAGAAATCTAACAAAGGCTGCAATTCTGATGCAAATTTACCGAATAACTTACCCTTAGTTTTTATGGATTAAATATATCCCAACTTCACCGAAACGAAAATATTAGCAGCCACAAAAGCCGCGCACGCGGGGGAAAGACTTGTGATAAGACATTTTTATTTTTTAGAGCAACTTATTAACCTTATTTAAAATATTTGTAAATGACGTCATGAGCCAAAAAACGTTTACACCAATGGTGGACGCTACAGAAACCTGCGCAGAGCGAAACTGACCAATGACAGACACTGTGGCCTGAGAGGCTGTGAACTGCACATTTCCTTGAAATTGATCTATTTCATTCATTTTTTTTAGAAGCACTATTAAAATACATTATTTATATTTAGAAAATGTTAATTCTATGTTGAGCGTGTGAATGTTACCAGACTAGTACTAAATTGCTTTAGAGTTTTGCGACTCTGACGTCATAAAACCACATCAATGGTATGGGTCTCAGCTATCTTGTTGAAGACCGTTTCCTTGATATCAATGGTATTTGATTTCTCGGTCTCAAAAGATCGCGAGTGCGAATTTTGAGTGCAAATTTCGAATAAGTCAACCCAATGTCTGGTAAGTGTACGAAAATGTATGTATGTATTCGCTATTACTATTGGTAATGAGTGTAACGTTTCTTGAAGACCCTAGGGTCGTTAGTGATAAGTTTTTCATTTATTTATTTTAATTCGATTCCTAATTAAATTTATCATTTCAATTTTGTAAAAAAAAAAATCTTAAGTTTTTTTATCGTATTAACGAGTTGTCGTTTTCACATTTAAAAATAAAAAAATCACGTACCTTGTTCCCGAATCCCGATCACCTATCCCGTATCCCGTTCCCGTACCTATCCCGTATCCCGTTCCCGTATCCCGTATCCCGTATCCCGTATCCCGCATCCCGTATCCCGCATCCCGTATCCTGCATCCCGTACCCGCATCCCGTTCCTGAATCCCGTTCCCGAATCCCGTTCCCAAATCCCGTTTCCGTATCCCGTTTCCGTATCCCGTTTCCGTATCCCGTTTCCGTATCCCGTTTCCGTATCCCGTTCCCGTATCCCGTTTCCGTATCCCGTTTCCCTTATCCCGCTTCCGTATCCCCGTTCCGTATCCCGCTTCCGTATCCCGTTTCCGTATCCCGTTTTCGATCCCGTTTTCCGTATCCCCGTTCCCGTTATCCCTTTCCGTATCCCGTTTCCGTATCCCGTTTCCGTATCCCGTTCCGTATCCCGTTTCGTATCCCGTTTCCGTATCCCTTTCCGTAATGCCCGTTTCCGTATCCCGTTTCGTATCCCGTTCCGTATCCCGTTTCCGTAATCCGTTTTTCTACCCGTTCCCGTATCCCGTTTTCGTATCCCGTTCCCGTATCCGTTCCGTATCCCGCTCCCGTATCCCGCTCCCGTATCCCGCTCCGTATCCGCTCCCGTATCCCGCTCCCGTATCCCAGTTTCCGATCCGAATCCCGTCCGAATCCGATCCCGAATCCCGTTCCAAAAATCCAGTTCCCATCCGTTCCCGTTACCCGTATCCCGTTCCGTATCCGTTCCCGTAATCCCGTTCCGTATCACTTCCCGTATCACTTCCCGTATCAACGTTCCGTATCCGTAATCCCGTTCCCGAATCCGTATCCCGTTCCCGTATCCCGTTCCCGTATCCCGTTCCCGTATCCCGTAACCCGTTCCGTATCCCGTTCCCGTATTCCGACCCATTCCCGAAATCCCGTATTCCGTATCCGTTCCCGAAATTCCGCTCCTGTTCCTGCATCCTGTTCCCGCATCCCGTATCCCGTCCCCGAATCCCGTACCGGTCAGAAAAGTGGGTCCGTGTTCTCCGTTTTTTCTGAACTTGGAAGTTTTGTTCTGTGAAACTGACTGTAAAGAATGTTTTTGTTTTAGTCTGTGGGTGCAAATGGCTGACGAGCATAAATAAATAGCAGAAGATAGACAACAAATAACATACATTATTAATTTTAGTGGCTGTCATATTCATAGGAGCAAGGTTGTCTTCCCTCCTATGGTGATGGCAGCGTGTACAAATAAAAATGTAGTTAATTTGTGTCTATCTTATCCAGCCATTTTTGTTCTGCTGACCTAAAATTTGTTCCACCGCTGGCAAAAAATTTGTTCTGCAAACTTAGATCGTGGAACCACTTTTCTGGCCCTGAATTTCCGTATCCCATTCCCGTACTCCGTTCCCGTATCTCTCGTTCCCGTATCTTTCGCTCTCGTATCTCCCGTTCCCGAATCTCCCGTTCCCGTATCATGTTCCCTTACCCCGTATCCCGCTCCCGGATCCTGTTCTCGAATCCTGTTCCCGAATCCCATTACCGAATCTCGTTCCCGAATCTCCTTCCCGTATCCCGTCTGATCCTCATCAATGTTGCCGACTTCAGCTTCCGCGCCGACTGCGACTGAGTTCATGATCTGAGCTTGAATCTCAATAGGTATTAAATTTAAATTCGTAATTCATACACAATACTGGGCAGGCTGCTAGAGCTTGCTTTGCAAACCCACAAAATATAAACTTTGTTGAATAAAAATGCGTGCTGAATACGCGTTTTGCTATCGCCGCAGCACATGCACATGCAGTATTTGCTCTATCCATGCGCAACGAAACGATATTCAATTCAAACTTTTTGGTTGAATCATCATTTCGTTTTTACATGTTTTCGCTTTTTCGCTTCGCTTTTTGCGCGTTTTTCGTTTTTTGAGTTATATTTTATTTTTTTGCTTTTCGAGTTCGAAAAAAGTCCCATCACTCGTGGAGCTGTCTCCATGCATTGCTATGGAACATACGTTTTTTCAAGGCCGCAACACAAAACGAAAAATGCAAAAACGAAATAAAAAAGCGAAAAACGCGTGACCGACTGCCGTAGAGCCCGTACTTTAGTGTCTGTAGTAAATGAGTGCATGCGTTGACTACAATTAATGAACCGTTCTAGAAGCTTATAGCGGCCTAGCGACTTGAAACCTTCCCCATATGACGCACCGTGGTCAAAGGCGTTGTATGCAATTTTCCTTGAAAACGAGTCGTTATGTTATAGTTTCGTTGCAGGTTTGACAATGTCAAAGGGGGTGAATAGTAGAGGCCTTCATGGTACATATTTTCTGCCCCTATCCCGTTTCAGCTCATTCAACCAGACCCAAACCTGTTCCAATCCGAATTTACAATCCGAATTTATTATTGATTCCCATTCCCACCCGTTGCAGCCCATTTCACTTTTTGTGGTGCTAAAAAACTATATGGTCTGTCCCAAATCTGTTCCAATCCGTTACATTTCCCCCAAATTGCCCCTCTCCCACCCATTTTCATCCCGTTTTCATTCCCACATGGGATTACCATTCCATGAAGGATTCTAGTGAATAGTAAACACTTCTTGGCGTAAGATTTCATGGATTCCGTGAAGCTTCTTGACAACTGGTGGCAACGATTCTTGTTCGTGAATTGTTAATTATTGCCATATCGACGCCTCATGTGTCCCACCGCAGGTCTTCGCCGGCTGCTTCATCGGGCTGCCGGTGGCCGTCACCGCCACCCGAGCGCCACCTATGACCGACACCCGAGCGCCACCTATGACGTCATTGTCGTGGGCGGCGGTCACGCCGGCTCGGAGGCCGCCGCCGCAGCCGCCAGGATCGGCTGCCGGACCCTGCTGGTCACCCATAAGGCATCCACCATTGGTGAGTACATTGTGCATATTTATACAGGGGGTCCGGAACTTATTTGCCCCTTGTTCGTACACGTTCGTTCCCTCCAGGCGCCCGCGGAACCAATGTAATTATTCCGAGAACCCGCCTCAGGCATCCAGGGGTGTCTGTTGGTCACGTGATCTACCCCGGTTACCCAACCTTGGCTCTGGTGAGACGTGAAGGGTCCGTTTCTGAGAAGCACCCTTCACACTCTTAGCCAATATCAGCTATGATGAACCGTTCTAGAAGCCTAGCGGCCTAGCGTTGCGCTTATCTTATGTATCTTATGATCTTAATGCGATTTACATTAGGACTTGTATGACAAAATTAAATGTATTAAAGGAAGGGACAAATAATTTCTGGATCCCCTGTTCTGTGTGTTTTGTATCCCGCCACCGAGTCTACAAGGGTGTTTGCTGGCTGGTCCGGAGCTTTTATCATTACGGAATCGCAAAATATCCAGCATGAGCAAATGCAATGCATGATTAAAGAAAATTCAGCGAATCCTATATGTGTAGACATAGTTGGTAGGCTTGTTGAGTGTGTCACAGCCTAACACTTGTAAATGTGTATTAAGTGTTATATATAGAGAGTCAATCATGACGACACTATTGCGAAAATCGCTTTCATTTCCTGTATATGATGTTTACAGGTGAAATGTCGTGTAACCCATCATTCGGTGGGATTGGCAAGGGCCACTTGATGAAGGAAATCGACGCACTAGATGGAATTTGTGCCCGAGTCTGCGATCTCTCTGGCGTACAGTACAAGGTGAGAATGAGCAGAGCTTGTAGCCGGAATCGTTATCAGACAGGGTAAAATCTTTTATTTTTGACAAATGTCGGGAGTCGCTGAAGTTTGTCAGACATTTGGCCTGACTCTTGAATCTGGGTGCCTTCATGAACTACGCTAGTGCTCGGCACTGGCAGAACAGTATCTATCTGACTATGAACTGGCATAATATAAGCACATACATGTACTGCATGTCCTTCAGTGTTGCCCTCTGTCGGTCTGTCAGGTTCTGAACCGTCGGAAAGGTCCTGCCGTGTGGGGCCCGCGGGCTCAGATCGACCGCGGTCTGTATCGCCGGCACCTTCAGGAGGAGCTGCTGTCCTCCCCGGGACTAGAGCTGCTGGAGGCCTCTGTCGATGACCTACTGCTGACTGATGGGGAGAGGCCCGGCACGGCCATCTGCACCGGCATCCGCACAGGTACGGACGCAGAGGTGACGGACGGCGAACTTCTGCCTACAATGAATGAATGAATGGATTTATGAATGGGTGAATGAATGGATTTATGAATGGGTGAATGAATGGATTTATGAATGGGTGAATGAATGAATGAATGAATGGAAACTGTGACTGTAAATGTGCGTGTTTGGGTTCTATTTGACTGGAGTCGTAATTGAACTCTGACTTATGGTTGTTTCAACACTAATAGACAACAAACTAAGCCGTTTAATGCTCACCTACTGCTCAAAAAGCTTGGGTACAGTTACGTGTCTGCCGGTGACCTGGTAAGACAGGTCATGCCAGGGTGAAATCACTTCAAACTCTGAAGCTGAGGGCAGCGGGCTGACTCCTGTGCCCCGCCGTCCGGGCCTAACCTCTCGCGTCGCACGCTAGCCTCTGGTGTCGCCCCATAACCTCTAGCGTCGCCCCCTAACCTCTGATGCTGCCCTCAGGTGACGGCCGGGAGCTGAGCGCGCCCTCTGTGGTCCTCACGGCCGGCACGTTCCTGCGGGGTCAGATCAGTATCGGCACCGAACAGTGGGCGGCCGGCCGCGCCGGCGACCAGCCAGCAGTCCAGCTGGCCAGAGCGCTGGAGAGATTACAGTTCCGCATGGGACGCCTCAAAACGGGTGAGTGTGGCCCCTGTGGAGCTTACCACACACGCGCAGACCACACATCCGTCCAGAGACATTGTATTGGCTTATATGTTGGTGGGGATGTTGCACGCTTTACACGAGAAGATGAAGGCCACATAACCATGTAGTTACGTTACGGCGCCCATAAACCTGATTCGTTATCACCTACTGCACGATACAAATTATGTTGACCAGACAATTCGATTGAAACGATGCACGACTCGCATGACACGGGTTGCCGTCTGACATTCGCCAATGATCCCAATCCTCAGCCCCCACGGCTATTGTCATGCCTACCACCCTCGCGTGTGTTCTTCAGAAGTATGCCACTGCGCCTGATGCCACTGCCTTTGTCTGCTGTCATCCCCAGGCACGCCGCCGCGGGTGCTGAAAAGCAGTATTGACTTCAGTGGACTGGAGGAACACGGGGGAGACGATGCTCCTCAGCCGTTCTCCTTCCTGAACGACGCCGTCTGGATCAAGGTAGGGGGCGCTGCGGAAGGCATCGGGACACGGCCGGCGGCGCCACATACTGGCGACGCGTGACCGTGACGGCTGGCTCACGAGCGGCTTGTTAAAATTATATTTTATCTAGTAGAATACTGTTTTTTTATACCAGTAAAATGCGTCAGAAATACAAAGGAATGGGCGGCACATAACTTTATAGTTGAGGCGCCCTTAAACCCAAATCATCATCAGGAATACAAAGGACTTACGAAACCCGGTTATCAAGACTTCTTGGGCAGACGTCAAACGCAAAGGCTTGTGGTTGTTGCTGCTATATTCCAGCTCTAATCTGAAGTGTGTGGCTCTGTCTCGCCTGTGAAGGTGTGTAGTGTTGACTCTCAGTGTTGCTGTGTTTGACAGCCTGAGGACCAGCTGATGTGTCACATGACGTTCACCACGCCGGAGGTGGGCAACATCGTCAGGAGCTCACTGGACCAGAACCTGCACGTCAAGGAGGAGATCAATGGTCCACGCTACTGCCCGTCCATCGAGTCAAAAATACTCCGGTGAGTACATACTGCCCGTCCATGGAGTCCAAAATACTCCCATAGTGTAAATACTAAAGACTTTAGTATTTAGACTTAAGTCTTTAGACTTTAGACTTTAGACTTTAGAAACTTTAGACTTTAGACTTTAGACTTTTAGACTTTAGACTTTAGACTTTAGAAAGACTTTAGACTTTAGTCTTTAGTATTTACACTATGATACTCCGGTGAGTACATACTGCCCGTCCATGGAGTCCAAAATACTCCGGTGAGCACTAGGCCAAAATACTTGTTTGAACATAATATAAGGATACCGGTGCAAAGTTCCGAGCGATATCATGCTGCGCGTTTTGCAATCACCGTTTTTGGTCTCGAGTCGAATCCCTAAGCCAGATAAACGGCTTCAATTCGCCTGATGAATCTGGCTTATATCTTCTTCCGTCAGGTTTTGTGATCGCCTGCATCAGGTGTGGCTGGAGCCGGAGGATATGCGACTTAATAATGTTGTTGATGATGACGTTACCCTGTGTCTGATGTGCCGTCAGGTTCGGTGACCGGAACCACCAGGTGTGGCTGGAGCCGGAGGGGCTGCCTTCGGACCCGGACACGGACCTCATCTACACACAGGGCCTCTCCTGTACCATGCCGGAGGAGCTGCAGCTGAAGATGTTGCGACAGCTGCCCGGCCTGGAGCGGTGTCACATGGTCAAACCAGGTGAGACCGTGAGAGGCTCGTCTGAATGCTCGCCATTTGTTGTTCACATATCTGTCAGTGCCCCAGTGGGCGCCAAGGGACCGCAAGACGTAGTCGGTCCGCCCTGAAACCCTTATCATCAGTGTCAACAGCAGTGCTCCAGGCTGTGCTTTGGTGTGTCTGTAACATCGTTATCCTGGCCTCATCATTTCCGACAATATTTAAAGTTTATTTTTTATAATTGTAAATTGTTACTTGCTTTGTTTAAGCTGACTGTAGTTTGCCTTGCCCTGACATAGTTTTGATTTAATCTACCCATAGCTCGGCGCTATTAGCATTAATGCCTACAGTGTTATTCTCTAACTGAGAAGAGGAGAACGTGACATCAGACGCATCATTTTCTCCGCAGGGTACGGTGTCGAGTACGACTATATCGACCCGCGCGAGCTGCACCCCAGCCTGGAGACGCGGCGTGTGCGGGGCCTGTACCTGGCGGGTCAGGTGAACGGGACGACGGGCTACGAGGAGGCGGCCGCGCAGGGATTGGTGGCCGGAATCAACGCAGCCAGACAGGTGGGGTTATAGAGAGAGGAACATACAGGAAATGACGTGTGCACATGGGGGGGGGGGGGGTAGATGCAGGGTTTTACTAGGAGGAAGAGGACGAGAGGGAGACAACCAGGGCCAGGTTACCTCAAAGGCGATGGGAGTTAGGGAAGTGAGGGAAATTTAGGAAGGTTGGGGGACGTTTTAGCGAATGGACTGGACGACTGACTGGAGCTGGAGTGGCCAGTCACTGACCATGACTGAACTAACTGCTAAAATGCCTGCTGAACGGATTTGTGGTCCGTCATATCGTGAGCTGAACTGACTGGAGTTCTGTTTTGCGGCAGGCTCGCGGCTCTTCTACGATGCCTCTGGACCGGACCGAGGGCTACATCGGCGTGCTGACTGACGACCTGACGGTGCAGGGCACCAACGAGCCGTACCGCATGTTCACCTCCCGCGCCGAGTTCCGGCTGACTCTGAGACCAGATAACGCCGACCTGAGGCTTACCGAGAAAGGTGACACAGGGGGTACACGGAACGGAGGAGAATGATAAGGGAAACGGCGAGGTGGCATGCGGGATACACGGAACAGATAAGAACGATAAGAGAAACGGCGAGGTGACGTCACGAGATTTACCGGACAGATAAGGGAAACGTCGAGACAAAAGTCAAAAGGGAGGTGTCATCTTTGCCCTTTCCAAAGGTCAGAAATATGGGGATATTGAATTACCGGTTTTCTTTGAATGTGCAATCTGAATAGGCATAATTCGTTATAAGAGTGGCAACTTAGCTTATAATGTGACGGTGCCTTTTATCAGCTGACTGTGTGCTTTAGTCTCCTACAGTGGCTGGTTTTGCCTAAACACATCTTTCTAAAACGCAGCGTAGTGATCGTGCCTGGGATACACCCGGGTCCCGGCCCCTTCGGATGTCTGGAGGGGTAATCTGTACTCGTGTGGGGCTGGCGGGGTGTCATTCACACTCTGTGTAACTATCGAGGATTCACCTGGCAGAGTACCGGCACGCTCCCTGACGAGTTACCCCGCCACTATGTATGACTGGATGGCTTACCCGTGACCGCCGGGTCGACAGGATATCGTCACGGCGCCGTCTCGGAGCACCGCTACGGTCACCTGTGCTCCACCCGGGAGCGTCTCCAGCTGGTGATGGCCGCGCTAGAGGAGCACCGCCTGCCGCTGTCCGAGTGGCGGCGACTGCTGCGGCTGCCCGGCGGATCCAGCTCCGAACTCAAATCGTGAGTTGGATGCATCATGCAACCTCAAATTACGAGTTATCTCACAGGAGCTAAAATTGTGAGTTAGTCGTCGCACATGTCTTCAAATCATGATTTATGAGTTGTGTCACAGGAGTTTAAATTGTGAGTTAGTCGCCGCACAGGACCTCAAATCATGAGTCAGTTGCCTAGCAGGGACGATGATGACGCCGCTGCTCTGGTTACCGTTGAACCGCTAACCTTAGTGTATGACGTATGTAGGGTGGTGTGCAGACGCTAATCTCGGCATTGAGGGTGGCATGCAGGGTGGGACATGTCATTAAGATATATCTTAAAGAGATATCTCTATGGGCGCCATATAACTACTTTGTTGCGGCGCCCTAAAGCCCCAATCATCATCAAAGATATATCTCTTATCTTAAAAGAGATGTCTCTATCTGTCATAAAGAGACATGCCATTACTCAGCTGTCAATTGCATGCCTCCCAACATTAATCATTTGACATATATATAATACATGAACCGAGGGGAATGCGGGGGTGACAAAGCTACCATGGACATAATAGATGCAGTGGGCTGCATGTGACTGTCCGTATGCCATGCTCATCTGTAGATTATTTGTGTCGCAAATAACCAGCTACTTGTGTACTTTGTCGGCCTCCAAACATGGGATGAAGACTCCTTTTCACGATACTCTGTCCCTGTTGCTCGGCAGTGCGTTTGACCTCCTGGGCGTCGGTAACGACGGTGTGCAGCTGGACCAGATTGTGGACGCCTTCCCTGACCGATACTCAGTGCTCGGTGATGTAGATCCGCGGATACAGACTCGGTTAGTACGGGGTAGGGACGTAGGACGTACAGACCACGCCGCAGGGCTGCTCTGTTGTGCAATGATTGAAAGGGAATGTTAACTTTTCATGTGGGTATTTGTATGCGAAAAAATATTCAGAGTTATCATAATTATCTTATCAGAATGGAAGTATCAGAACGCAAGCATCATTCTGAGTATTGTGTTGGAAAAAGCACTTTGATTGGCTGCGCAGTTTGCGGAATGAATAGTGCAGACACCACAGATAACCAATCAGTTGGGCATTAATCAATTATGTAAGCGTTTGAAATGCTATCGGAGCATAATCATATTTTGCGTGCGAAATGTTGAAATAATTATAATTGCATTATATTTCTTCATTCATATTTAGCTACACATTAACACCACCGCGGCTGTGATTGGCACGGCACTTTTTCTTAATGTCTGCTGTCTGCTGTGTGTCTGCTGTATTATGCACGACCTACTGCTGTCCAACAGGGTGAAGATTGAGGCCCTGTACGCTTCAGCCAGCGCCTCCCAGCAGGCTGAGGTGGAGCAGGTGCGACGGGACGAGGCACTGCTCATTCCCGACGACATGGACTATACCAGGTCAGTGACGGAGAGATAGGGGGAGGAGGCACTGAGGGAGGGGGATGAGGCGCTGCTCATTCCCGACGACATGGACTACACCAGGTCAGTAGGGAAGGAATGAGGGATAGACTGACAGTGAGGGAGGAAGGGAGGGAGGGAGACGAGACGAGGCGCTGCTCATTCCCGACGACATGGACTACACCAGGTCAGTGACGGAGAGATAGGGGGAAAGTTTGAGTGGGACCGTTGGTTGTAGTGCTGGTAATTCGACCGTGTAGTCGTTTTGAATGTTAATCGACCCCTCTCAATGGAGAGATTAAGAAAATATCAAATATTTCCAACTTAACCGTCATGGTTAGTGAGGTTGAGTGGTTGAAATGCTCAATGCAATCTTAGATCTAGGATTGCGAAAGTCATCTTTGGGTTTCGCTTTCCCATGCTAGCGCCCGTTTCGGAGCCGCCATTGTCACATGTCGAGTGCTTGAGCGACTGACCGCATGGATTAGTGAAGCTAAGTGTGATGCAGATGTGCCGTAGCACAGCTCTGAATCCGGTTACACTTATACTATTTGTGTCCTTTTCAGCCCGAAGGTTTCGATCTCGATGGAAGAGCGGGAGAAACTGATGGCCAGCCGCCCTCAAACGGTGAGTGTCGTGCTGCTTTTGAGCTAGATTCAACCATATCGTCGGTCCTTTGTAAAGAGACCAAACATTGCTCGGTCACTGGTCTGCGGGGGTAAAATGACGCTCATTCGACGCTATTGCCGATTTTTGAAGTGCTATTCTAGTCTCGTAGATTTGTATAAAACTACCAAAGTAATACACATTTGAGAAGTGTGAATTATCACGGAAAGTTAATTCAAAGCCCATGTTTTATGGACAAATTCGTTAAATGCTCTTTATTAGAAATAGTTTTACGCTTGTGCTCCTTCTTCATCTAATTTGCTGAGTTCTGATGTTGCATTATTTATACCTTCGCACTTCAGATAGGCATTTAGCTATTGAGCTCGGTACTTGCTAGCCAAGAGATGACTTCATTGCTGTCTCCCGAAAATAGCTAGGCCTGCTGACTAACAGATGACAGTTTGTGTCGTCTCCGACGGATAACGGTTTGTACTGCTGTCCCTGGCAGATCGCTGCTGCCAGTCGTATACCTGGCGTCACCCCGTCGGCCGTAGTACGCCTCCTCAACCACGTTCGTCGCCAAACAGCGGCCGTCGCGCAGGTCTGAGTCACCCGCGATAGTGTGTGCCTTCGTGGCGGCAGGGCGATCTTCGTCCACTGGAGCCTCTCAGACGCTTCTGCATGGTCAGTCTAAGACAATGTGAAATGGCGCCACGGAATAGAAATGGGCGTTTGATATTGTTATACAGGTGATATTGTTGACCTTTGTATTATGTGGATTATCGCTGTTTAGTATGTGTACAAGTACATACACGTGTGATGGTATTCGTTGTGGCATAGATATCTGTAGTAAGTTATGTGAGTTTGGCAAGTTATCTGACAAAAAATGATACGGCCATGGTGTGTGGTTCAAGAGGGTGGTTACTTTATGCTGGTTGCAGTTGATGCGCCAGAGGAACAAATTGTTATCCTTTTCATGTACTTCGTTAGCAAGTGCTAAAAAGATGATGGTCTTGGTAGAGAGTCAGGAGACAGTTGCAGAAGGTCTAGTGGATCGTTAATGTGTTGCTATTTGTGGAGCTCGCATCCTAGTAACTAGAAATAGGGCGCCGCACAATAACCATGCAGTTGCGGCGTTTTCAAAGCCTAAAATCCTCACATCGATCGACCTTTTGGAACAATGATATTCGAAAATTCACTATTCGGCTTACTTTTTTTGTGCTGCGGAAGTGACGTAACTCTGGAGTCTACGTAGATTGAAAGGCACATGAGAATCATTCTTTCGATTTGGTCAAGTTAATCCTGGGTTAATTGAGTTATCTCCCACGCGTATGATTGGCCATGTCACATGATGTCTCCCGGTAGTCGGGCTGGTTAGTTGTGCCTGCCCGACATCTGTTCCGTCGCAATAGCAGTGAATGACGTGTGTCACTTCTGCGTGGTCACTCTGTGCGACACACCCGTCAAGTGTTGTGCTTACTATGAGTTGTTTATCATGACAATCTGCGCTCGACCTCACAGTCGCTATTTGCCTGACGAGTGCGTGGTCTAGGCTGCGAAGCATGAAGGTCTGTGAGCTGTCGAGGTTTTGCATCGTATCAACCTTGGGTCTACATTTTTAAAGTGAACATTGAACAAGCATTGTGAGATCGATGTTATGGATCAGGTATGGGTCAGGGTCGACACAACAAGCCTTGCATTGCTGCACTGACCTTCACAACTGCAGCTGACCTTCACAACTGCAGGAGTCGTAGCCGACGCGAATGTGATCACTGTAATGAGCTGCAAATGACAGCGGCTCTGAACGCGATGACCTACGTTGCCGAATCGGCTATAACTAAGTCGTAAACGACGAGTCAATTACAACACCGCAAAACGGTTAACAATGATGAGAGGCGAGCAGACATGGGCTCGGGTCCAGACACCTCAAATTTGGCATCAAGATTCTGAAAACGATAACGGCAGAACAGCACTAATATGCGTTGCAACTTCTTGCGTCTGGGTCTTGTTCTTGCTGGTTGCTGGTTGCTGGTCTGGTTCTTGTGTCTTGCGTCCCTATTGTCTGTGCCTGTTTTGTTTGTTTGGCCATCAAAAACGTTCGAAAATAGCATGGGATCCATTTTGGATCCCTGAACCCCGGATCTAAGATCCCGAAGAATCTTGGGCTATTTTCACGGTGTTCTGATACTTCGATGGGCGAAACAACTTGCACATGAAAAAGTAAGCACGTAGCAATAGTTTGCAATGTGCAGAAGAGCTATGGCATACCGCCCGTCGCCACAATGCTCATTCAAAGGCCAAAACGCCTTGGGGCATGGCCCATGTCTGGAGGCGAGGCGATAGAAGAAGTACGGGCTGGAAAAGAGCAGCATGCTGACAGAAGGGGCCTGGAGCGGCTTCTCGCTCAACCCACACCGACTATAGACTGGAGGCTGTAATGTTTGCAAAGAAAAGGGAACGGAGAGCAAACCACCGTCCAGCATTGCGCCATCGTCATGCTACACGTGGCCGCTTCTCGTTAAACGCGTGTCATCACGCGCCAGTGGGAGCGAACGAACGCAATATGTCCGCAGCCGTAGGTATGAACGTAGGAACGTCATGAAAAGTGGGAGGATGGCAGTGAAACTCGGATCTTATTTTGCGAGAAAGGGACGTCACGAAAAGTGTCTGGAGGAGGGGAGGGGGACCAATGCAACTTTGATCTCGTCTTAAGGGAAACTAGCCCTCCTATGCAGGGGCGATCGCAGCCCCGGTCCTGGGGGGGGGACTTGGCGAGGGGGCCCTGGTTTGGTCAGAAAGAGCCCTCGGTCGGTGCGAGGGGCCCTCTGCTGATTTGAAAGAGTATTTTTATGTTATACAACTGAGGCTTTATTTTAAAACATAACGTCCCGAAATTATGTCGGGATCCTTTCCAAAGTGGTCCCAGCTATGATAAACAGGGTCCATATCTAACGTCCGTCACCGTGACCCATCCCGTGAGCTTTGAACTTTGAGGTCAAATCAATTAGAACGTGCACGTATTGCATAACGTCCCGAATTTATCGCCGTATCGTCACCAACGTGGTCTCAGTTGTGGGAAGATAGACAGGCTCCATATCTAATGTCCGTAACCGTGACCTGACCCGTGACCTTTTAGCGTTGAGGTCAAAGGACGGGGTACGGCATAACGTCCCAAATTTATGGCGGAATCCTTTTCATAGTTGTCCCAGTTGATAAACATTAAACACGGTCCATATATAATGTCCGTCACCGTGACTTGACCCGTGACATTAAAACTTGAAGGTCAAATTGGAGGTCAAGGGACGGGATACCGCATAATGTCCTGAATGTATGGCGGGATCCTTTCCAAAGTGGTCCAAAATGATAGAAAGGCTCCACATATAACATCCGTCACCGTGACATGACCCGTGACCTTTGACCTTGGAAGTCGAATTTTAGGTCAAAGGATTGGGTACCGCATAACGTCAATTAGGACTACTTTGGAAAGGATCCGGCAATAAATTCGGGACGTTATGCGGTAACCCGTTCTTTGACCTAGAATTTGAAATCCAATGTCAAAGGTCACGGGGCAGGTCACGGTGACGGACGTTAGATATGGAGCGTGTCTTTCAGCTGGGACCGCTTTGGAAAGGATCCTGTATAAGCTTGGGACGTTATGCGTTTCCCCGTCCTTTTAAATCTGAAATTTGACCTCCAAGGTCAAGGGCACCATACGATCCGGCATGGTCCGAAACGGTGCCGTTTTGCGTTGCATCCACTTTGGTTAAATCTAAGTGGACCAACTTGGACCAAAACTGCCTCTAAATTGTTGCCTGTTTGCGATGTCATGCTGCGAACCTATGGGACCAATTGCTGAATGGTGTACTTTATTTACTGGTCCAGGGCGAAGCTTCTCCAAAAAGTTGGGGTGGGGGCAGCCGGGGCGTGGTAGATAAATACTGGGGGTGGGGGCACGATAGATAAAATACTGGGGGTGGGGCTTGAGCTGGGAAAAATCGCTTACAGTACCATACAAATCTGCAAATTTCAGATATCTCCCCGAATTCGACTCACTTCCTCGTCAAGTCGCGGCGGGGGGGGGGGGGGGGTCAGGCGCGGCACAAATTCCAGGATTAAATCGGTCAGGGGGGGGGGGCCGCCAATACAAAAAGTTGCGCTCTCCGGCGCGCCATAGGAAAGTCCCGGTTCAGGGGGGGCGCCCTAGCGCCCCCTGGATCCGCGCCTGGGGGCAACTGAATAGGAAAATACACCCCTGCCCGGGTCTTCACCATTCGATCCGGCGTGGTTCCATTTTACTTTTTTTGGGGGGAGTATCCACTTTGGATCAATATAAGTTGGGTCAAATTAGTCAAAAATCTCCCTAAATTGTTGTCGACGTTTTCCTGGGACAGTTTTAGACCACGCCGGATCGAATGGTGGAGACGGCAGAGACATCCTTCCAAACGGTCCCATAGGTTCCGAGCATGACGTCATCGGCAACGATTTGTGGTGGGTTTGGTCCAATTTGGTCAACTCAGATTAGACCAAAGTGCATCAAACTCTTCTCAGCACCGTTTTGGACCACGACCGATCGAATGGTGAAGAGTCTGTTCAGATTAGTTTCATAGGTTCGGAGCATGATATCGTCGGCTGGTCTAGTCGGCTTTTTAGACCCTCCCCTTGCAGAAAACGACTCGGAATCAGTACTCGACTCGTTTGATTTGTTCAGAAAAATATATGCTGCGCGCTTCGCTGTTTTAGATAGCTATTATCTTGTTTAGGCGTATTGGGCCCAGCGGTCGTTCAGTTCTATCATGACGTCATAGCTGTAGTCCTGACAAAACGTCGTTGAGAGCGGAGTGATACACTTAATCACTCGGTCTCAGGTGGGTAGTCAGTTCTGGCTCATGACATCACAGATCTAAATCTCGAAACCTTACTGTTACTGAAGTTTGATTGCAGCTCTGGCGCTGCGCCAGTTCATTGTTGATGTTTTGACTTGATCAGTTCGCTTCAGACAGGACACGGGGCTGTGTGTAGTGCCGTGGTTGTTGTGGGCGGTACTGTATGCGAGTAGGTAGTTTCTTATTGATCAATTAAACTGAATTTCTTGTGACCTGGGCCATGATTCTGTGATTGAACTGGTGCACTTTCAAGCGACGGTAAGTAATACGTATGCAACAAATAGTTGAGGTCCATTTTTAGGCTTGTGTGGGATTCTGTTAGGTGTTCATCGTTTAAGCATGACAGTGTTTTCATATTTATCAAAAGTGTTGTAAATCTTAATGCACTCAAATTCACAGACTTGTTAGGAATGGATTTTTGTGTTGTTATATGTATTTTGACCAATCATCAGGTGATGTCTCACTGCTACCATTTCTTGCTCCTGTTATTTTTTGCTGACCAGCATAGCATTGAAAGGGTCTAAAGACCCTCCACAACATGTGCGACAGACCTCTGAGGTGTTCCTTATTCGGAGAGGCTGACCTCAACCACTAGAGATCATCCATGGAAAGTGATAAAGCCGCATGCAACCGCAAAGCTAGACAAAATATGCAGTTCAAGTTGAAAATGGCTTGCTGCTGGTGAGCAAAGTCTCTGCGGAAACTGTCCACCAGTTCAAGGACAAGTTAGATAAGCTCTGGGCACAGTCAATGTTTGATGTGCCCATCCAAGGCGGTTGATGTAGCGTCACCCACCAAGGGAGCTCAATTTGATTGTGTCTCACAGGCCAAGTCCCCTAAATCCTGTATTTGGTATGTATTTTGTATTTGTTGATTTGTTCTGCTGAATGTATAGATAAAACCACATGAACTTAATTCTTTAGTTTAATGATAGTTGTTTGCTCATACAATTTTGATGGTCAAAAGTTTGAATTTATATTTACTAGGGGTCACCAAAAAAGTGTGTAAGTTGTTTGCTCATACAATTTTGATGGTCAAAAGTTTGAATTTATATTTACTAGGGGTCACCAAAAAAGTGTGTAAATTTCCAACAATGACCCAATCTTGAAATTTTTGAAACATTGAAAATACAACAGTACCCTCTTAGAGTAGCCCATTGCCATTCCAACAATACAAATTTAGATTGTGCCATAAATTCCCAGTGATAATGGTGGACAAAGATTGACCTGCACTGTGACTTTGCAAAAATACCTGAGGCAATATCTCCTGAACCACTGTTTAGATTGCTGTACAAATTGCACAGCTCGTTTTAGCTCCCAAGAGTACCCTATGTACCAATTTTGGTCCAAATAAGTGACATGAGGGTGTCACCCTTTGGTCGATTTTCAGTGGAATGCCCCAGGGTTGAAAACATTTGAATTTAGCATTGCTTCTGTTATGATTACTGATAGCTATTGGGGAAATAAACAATACAATTAGTGTATTGAGTGTTCTGGTCATTTCAGTGAGACTGAGGAAAGTAATATGACATTTGTCTTGTTTTGGTATAATAACATGTGTTTTTTTACTTATTTGTTACTGGCTTCCCACTCCCAATGCTAGTAAAAACTTGACCTGAAACACCCAAAGCGAAGCTAGTAGTGTCCAGAGGCAAGTTGCTTCAGCTTGCATCATGCTATCTATAATTGTGATGCAATGCTTGCCTCCTGCTGTGTGAATATCATGTTCATCTTGTGTTGGTGATGTGCCACCTTTGATCCATGCTTTGACTCTGGGTTGTATTAGTCTTAGTTATAACTGACAGGTCACACTCATCAGTCATCATGTTCTGTGCTCTTCACAGTGGCCGTGCCGCGACCATGGTGGCCGTCGATAACAAATGCCTCCTGCTGGGGGCGTTCACCGTCTTCATGTACTTCATGTGGATGGACATCGCGCTTTGGTACCACTTGCAGGTCAGTCCGAGAGGCCAGATCAGGGCTCCTTTTCATCCGGCGTGCAGTGTGGACTTCGCGAGTATTTCCTCTGGACATCAGTCGAGTCATGGCGATGATTCGCTCTGGACTTCAGTTGAGTCATGCGATGATTCGCTCTGTACGTCATCAGTGGAGCTATCTCATACTGTTCATCCTTGGCAGACTCCCGCTTCAGGTGGCTGGTGGTGTATACCAGGCATGTGCAATGCATGTATCTCAAGTAGGATCTATGATCCCAGAGGATCTCTCGACACAACGCAATGTGTATCTATGATCCCACTGGATCCCACGACATATTACAACAGTGGTTCTTGGATCCAAGTGGATCCCTCGATTACATTTTGAAACGGATCTTGGATCTCACAGGATCCTATGATAAACAATTAAATGGATCTCTGATCTCAACGGATCTCGGATCCGACAGGATCCGACTTATATATTACGCCATAATTATAGTATTTATTAACACAATCTAACTAAAAGGCATAAGCCCATGCTAGTTCCATTTACAACAAATTCAAAAGTACTGACAATTTTTAAAATATGGTTTCGAAAATACACATCTGCATAATGTTGGATCTGGAATCCCAGTGTATCCCAGTTAAAAATAGTGCTTGCGATCTCGAATCCCGGCGGAGTGTTGAAGACGGATCTATGATCCCAGTGGATCCATCGGCAATTTTAAATGTGGATCTATGATCCCAGCGGATCCGGATCCATATCCCAGAGATCAGATCCCGTGATCCGTTTTCTGGATCCGAGCACATGTCTCGACTGTATAGTTGTATACCCTCCCTGCTGTGTCTACCAACCAGTCACCGGTTTTTGAGTCGGGATCGTACCGAAACTTGATCATTTATATCTATATTTGAATGATGACTATTTGTTTGTTCTCTAATGACTCTCTGACCCACCTGAGGGAACCCCATGTATGTAGGTACTGTTTTTGATGTACGATGCAGACCATATGTTCTGTCCACTTCATCGACACAACCTGTTGTCTGTCGGTGCTGCACGCAGTGAAATTCAATGCAATTACTATAGCCCCCGTCCCCGGTATCAGGGGCGAGGGCATAACTAGTCTAAATGGATTCCACTACGTGCATCACCGACAAACGTGCCGGTTGTGTCGGGGAAGTGGACAGAACATATGGCCTGCACTGTACTCCATACAACCGCAGGCGTTTTGGCGACCTCAAGCCCCAAACTACTATAATCGCTGTCTTCGATTCAAACGTGAGAAGCATTAATATGATACGCTCCGATCGATCTGTCGCGAAGTCCACACTCTGACCTTTCACCTTTACCCTATGATGGTGTGACTGTCTGGCATTACGCAATCGACCAATCGTCAGGCTCACTATCTCATTCTCGCGAGTAAGCGATTCTCTTGATGGACTAAGTCCTCGTCGATGTTTCGTTTATCGAGCCGCCCTATAGCATGCCGAGCCGCCTAATCAGTCAGTTTACAGTTTGTCGACCCGCTTCAGCTGACTGGCAGCTGACTCGGCTGCACGCGCTACTCAGCTGTCTTTAGAGATAGCGAGGATAAATAATCCGTAAAGAATGTTTTCGCACATTTACGCCGGATTTAGTCACCCTGTGTGGTATTCGAGAAACATGTACGCCATGAAATGGCAGATTCAGATATGTGAAAAATTGTTTGGTGTTAAATTCTAGAAAGTTGCAGAAGTTTAAGCAGGTATCGTGTTTTTGCTGCATTGTGCATTATAACGTATTTTCAGCAAATTTTAAAATGTTGTTAGCATCATTAAATGTCTCTATTTTAGTAGATTTCCGTTGAGAGGGGGAAGGGAAGCGATAACTAGTACCGCCCCGGTGGCCCCTTGTATCCGCCCCTGGCGCCCCACGTGGTTGCAACGGCCCACCCGCTGTGCTCTTCCTCAATGTGACCAACTGACTCTACACATTAAATAAACACACGAGCATACTGATTTCGTCACTGGTTGGTTTGACGGAGGCGTCGGACGGGTGGTCGTCATGCACGTGGTGTCTGCGTGACGATGCTGACGCCGAGTCCGCCACCGCTGCCACCGCCACCTCCACCGCCTGGCTGACAGCCCGCACCGATCGGAGATGGACGCTCACTCATGAGTCGTCGATGGCCGTTCACTCATGACGCGTCCAACCCTGGGCACTGTAATCAACCGATGCCTCGTCGCCGCCCCGCGAACGTCCAGTCACCCCGTCGCAGGGACAAGGCGCCGTGTGGCCGCTGGCTAGTTGGGACACGGGGAGGGCTGTGCCGGGGACACGAGGAGGGCTGTGCCGGGGACACGGGGGAGGGCTGAGGCGGCCGGACAGCGGGGCTAGCTGGCCATGCGGGATGCAGTGAACGGTGGGAGCTTGCCATGTGGGTTGCGGACCGCCAAGGTCACTCGGCAGCCGTGACGACCGGTGTCCGATTAATGACGCTGTTGCCTACCACTGCATGGGGGTGGTCGGGTTCTGTGCTGGTATTGTTACAGGGGAGGGGAACCCCGTGCTCTGTGCAGCACTGTGACCGGTACGTCCTGTGGATGATTGCAGTGTGTATGTGCAGTGTGCACTGTGCACGTGCAGTGTAGACCATGTGCTCTGTCCACTTCAACGACACCACCCCTGTCTGTCTCTGTCTGTCGGTGCTGTACACAGTGGAGTCCAATGCAAATACTCTGCCCTCGACCCCGGTATCAGGGGCGAGGGCATCAATAGTTTAATTATACTTCACAGCGTGTAGCACCGACAGACAGCACCGATGGACAATGTTGACATTGAACTAAACGGGTGCCCCTGCTTTTAATAATTTTTGAAAAGCTTTTTAAGAATACTTTCAACGCTAGCTTCCGGCAGACGAAAACAAACATCGCCCCAGAGAAATAGAGGGTGTATTCGAATAGTGCACTGAAAGGACTGCTACCAGCCGTTTTCACGAAGGATTTATTCGCCGGGCGCATTTTCATCGGGTGGTGTCGATAAAGTGGACAGAACATATGGTCTACACTGTACAGCTCCCGTGGCAGGGGGCACTGTGAAACCCTGTTGGCAGCAGAGCGCGTGCAGATTTCGTTGCAGGAAGCCCAGTCCAAATACCGACATTGTATGGTAATGATCAGTCTTTTGGCGTCGGTCCTAAAGCTTCATAACGTCCCCTCGTCGCTGTTCCACAACAGGGCGGCGCGTTTGGCTGTGATGATTGTGTGTGGCTTCCACATGGTGGGCTTATGAACACCCGCAAACATGGTGGGCTTATTAACACCCGCCTCCGCAAACATGGTGGGCTTATGAACACCCGCCTCCGCAACATCAAACATGGTGGGCTTATGAACACCCGCCTCAGCAAACATGGTGGGCTTATAAACACCCGCCTTTGCAAACATGGTGGGCTTATGAACACTAGTGGTGTCAATCGGTAACCAAAGTTTTGGTTACCGAAAAAATTGTGTGACCGATTTGGCAATCGGTCGGTCAGGCTTATCAATTTTTGGACACTTTTTGGTCAGCTTGATCTTAAACAATTCACTTTTTCTGTCACATTTTTACACATTCTTATTTTTATCCAACAATTTGATACACAATTTGCTCGAATTTCAATTAATGTATATTTTTTGAGGTCTTGGCCTTGCGCACCCACTATTTTGCTTTGGCAAATGTATTTAGTTCCTTTTTACTATTATAATGTCTTGTTGTAAAATGTTCATGTGCGTTTTATGAATTATGAATGTTAACAAGCCTTTTTTGCCAGTGAGTATAAATAAGTAATAGTGATTATAAAAATCGGTCAAATCTTGGCCCATTTTGGCCTCAACAAAATCGGTCAATATTGTGGGACAACCAAAATGCCTGCTGTTTGGTATTGGATTGGTTTTGGTCAGGAAATTTCGGGAAAATGACATCACTAATGAACACCCGCCTCCGCTAACATGGTGGGCTTATGAACACCCGCCTTTGCAAACATGGTGGGCTTATGAACACCCGCCTTTGCAAACATGGTGGGCTTATAAACACCCGTCTTTGCAAACATGGTGGGCTTATGAACACCCGCCTTTGCAAACATGGTGGGCTTATAAACACCCGCCTTTGCAAACATGGTGGACTTATGAACACACGCCTCCGCAAACATGGTGGGCCCATGAACACACTCGCTTTCGCAAACATTGTGGGCTTATGAACACCTCCTCCGCAAACATGGTGGGCTTATGAACACTTAACTCCGCAAACATGGTGAGCTTATGGACATTGAACTCTCGCCTCCGCAAACATGGTGGGCTTGTGAACACCCGCCTCCGAAAACATCGTGGGCTTATGAACACTCGCCTCCGCAAACATGGTGGTCTTATAAACACCTGCCTCCGCAAACATGGTGGGCTTATGAACACTCGCCTCTTCAAACATGGTGTAGCAGTGAATTGTATTGGTATTTGAGCGCTGCAGGTGGCTGGCTCTGCTGGCTGTGTTTCTGTTCGCTGACACAAGCAAGCGCTCACACCAAGGCTCTATAAACCGCTCACACGATAGTGGTTCAGCCGCCTGACTATCGCGTTTCCCCCACGATATCGCGATTGCCACGACGGTCGCGGATCAGTTGGAGACACAGTAGGGAAATGCAAAAAAATAGAGCGCTCCATTTTTAGATTATGATGCATTGTAATCGGTCGCGAAAATAGGTATTTTTAAAACGGCTATTGCGTAGCACTGCGACCACTTGACCCATAGAGGGTATGTATGCTGATAAAAAACTTCAAGTTTTGGTTGAAGATGGATCACGTTGCAATTATGCATATGTCACGGGCAGGAAACAGTATAGATCCTTACTCTATTTTTTGATTACCTACCGTTGTCTGGTGCTGAAATGCTAAATATATAGAGCGGATTATCTAAAATTAGGGTGCTGGCTAGCGTGCGTACCTACTCAATAATTAGAGCAGATTGCGTTGTTCCCACCACTTTTCGGAAGTTTGCAATTCCAAACACATTTTCAATATGCATCTGGATTTTTCTTAGATTTGTTTAAGAAAAAAACATGGTCGTTTATAATTTGTGTATCCTATGCCTATGGCTTCGTTGTTTTCTGACATTTTGCTACAATTAATTGGCAAGTGTTCTTTTTATAAAAGTGTTCATAAATGATAATAACCAATTTTAGGATCAGTTTTGGCAGTGTCTAATTGTCTATGGCATGCCTTGACGTACCGGCGCTAATTTTGAAGCGCTCTTTTGTTTTTTAGTATTTTCCTACCAGTGGTCCCTAAATGATAAGAATACGGTAAGGTGACGTCGTGACTGACGTCGTGTTGACGTACCGGCACGTCAGTTCGCTGCACCAGAACCGTTTGCGGACGCTTAACACGCGCACTGGAGAGGGGTATGCCACTAACACGCACTGGAGGGCCCCCGGTGAGATCTGCAGAAAAGTAAATGAGAGATAGAACGTTCAAACTCACAGGGTAGGTAGGTACTGTGAATGATCTACATTCTCTGAAATTTTTGGTGACCTTAGGTCATATCTTAAAGGTCAAACGAGGTCATGAAGGTCAATCGGGCCAAATGTCAACTTTTTTGGATTTGACCTCTTGTGACGTCACAAGGTCAAACTGCAGATGTGTCTGAAGTTCTGTCAGGGGAATGCACATTCGACACTGACTACCAAATGGGCGTTTGAATCGTGCCCCCGATCTGAACTGGTTTGTTCCGGAAGATATCGCTTCGCCGACCTCGATACCGTTGTTCCTCTGCAACAAGGGTGGTGACGTTGCATGAATCGAGCACTATAGTGGGCCCATATCGGATATTGGCCTGTCGTTCAAGCCTCTGTGAACGTGTGGTTGTGCTCCCAACACCGCCCCCCCACCCCCCCATGGATTATCTCCTTGAGCCCAACATCCTGTGTCTGAAACAGTATGGGTTTCGCCCTGGTCTCTCACCGAGGCGGCCCTGATCGATGCTGTCACATACGTCAGCAGACACATCGATAAGTGGACCGCGTGACGTCACTTGTCACTGCAGACACATCGAAGGCGGTTCGACAGTGTCGAGCAATGGCCGTGCTCCTGGAGAACCTGGGGTGGTACGGAATCGATCAGAGATGGTTCCGTGCGTGGCTCAGCGGGCGAACCCAGTCCATCAGGGGTGGCTCCAGCCGCGAGCTAACTGTCCCACGGTGTAGTGCAGGGCTCCATACTGGGACCTGTACTATTTTTATTGTTTACCAACGACATGCCGCAGCACTTACCACATGGCAAAGTTGTGATGTACGCGGATGACACCCAATACCTCGACACTGACATCCCACAAAACCTTCAAAAAACCTTAAAGAACGCGTTGAAAACAATCTGGCTGTTGGCACTGAACTGGTTTTACCCCGAACAGGTTAAAATAAACCGCTACCAAGACGGAAATGATGATACTCAAATCGCGGCGTCAACACTGAATCAAACTTACCATACTTTTGGGAACTCCCTGGAAATTGCCCCTGCTTCAGTTGTAAAAGGTTTCTGGGTGTCACCGTGGACCACAGCCCTGGCCTGGGAAAACAACATTTCGAGCATCAAGACCGGCGTTGCTATGTGTACTGATCGGGCTAGCCAATACGTCGCCGTATGCCGCGCCAAAACCCAGGCAGCTTGCTTGTAGAAGGCGTTAGTGTTCCCCAATATAAGGATATTGCATGTCTGTTTGGGGAGGCTGTACGACTACACAACTGAAACGTCTGCAAAAGTACATACATTTTGGTGTTCGGCACGTCATGGACCTGGGAAACGCTGCGGATCGAGTGACTGCGTCACTCGGGAGCTTGGGTGGCTCAGAGTGGGAGGAGCTGGTGCGTGAGCGGACCTTACACCATGTATAAGCTGATCCATAGCACCAATGCTCCGAACTAAAATTCGCCCGACCATATCACCTAACACGCGCCGATGTCTCCAGTCGCAGACACTAGAGCGGTCGTGAATCAGCAACTGCAAGGTCCCGCGCTTGTGCGGACTGAGTTTGCACGGCGCTAATTTTTTTTAGTCGCGCCTGAACGCGAGTGTGGGAACGAGCTGGCCCATAAGCGTCCAGATGCTCCACTGAAGCTTGGCAGCATTCACTGAGAAGGCTGAACGAAAGCTGATGTAACAAAGCTGTTGCGTAGTACCTGCGGCGTTTTTTATGATGTATTGGATGTGGTTTTATACAGTGTATTTGTTTTTACCATGTATTTGTATGTCAATTCGCCTCTAATATGTCACTGACGTGAAAACTGAAAACCCATGCAGTATGGATGTTTCCGAAATACATGATTATGATTATGATTATGATTATGATTCTTGCCGCCAATTTGGAATTCAAATCCATATAACTCAAAAACTTACCGACCGATTTCGATTTTTTACGTCAAACGATCCGCTATTGTGTTGCCGTAAATGTCGCACAAACACTTCCGCCCTGCGCCGCTTCGTTTTTGAGATATTCACGAAAAACATGTGGGGGGGGGGCACAAAAGTGTCCCCTCTCCAGTGCGCGTGTTAACAAAGCATCAGCAAAGACACTACAACGGTTAAACTGACATGCTCACATGCAAGTGATGCAAATGTATTACCGTCCAAAAGTAAATTGAATAAGTGAGCACGTCACAAGAATAATTGGATTAAAGTTGTCGAGACGTTGCGACGACGAAGACAATTGATTGCTTTAGTAGGTCGAAATGTCTAATTTACTAGTTGACGAGTAAGGCAGGAGTCATGGACCTTAATATCCCCCTTGGGTCTGCTTGTTGCTTGTCAACTGACATCGTTTTAACCTCACTTTCTACGAGGTCACTAATTAACGGATCATATCTCTGGAGGTTATGCGCGCGATAACGCTTGTCAGTTCAGGCGACACGGTATGTTGGGCTATACACTATGCAGGGTTACATTTGCCTTTGAAGTCCACACTTATTACATTAACATTTCAAGTCATGTACCAGGAAGTTATGGAAATCAAAGGTCGGTTAACCCTATTCCTTGCGGGCGTCTAGAATTACGTTAACATGCGGGGGCAAATTCTGCCCCCCCCCCCTCCTCTCCCAGATATCTCGAGAACCGCTCGATTGATTTGTTATGGGGCAAAGCCATTCGATGCGCCATCTTTCTTCTTGGACACCGAAATTTATTGTGTTCAAAAATTGGGTAGGGGTAAAAAACTATGAACATTTTTTTTAAGGTCATTGCGGCCATGTGGTTCGACCGATTTTCATGCCCAAAACGTTTTTGAGCTTCTAATGTTCTGGTCTTCCACATATCAATTGGAAAAGTACCAAAATGCAAAATCATATGCGTATTCAGGGGATGTACAATGGGACATTTTCTGATAACAAATATGTGCTGTTCATGATTGTTTGGGACGATATGAGCGTCACATTTTTTGTAATTTGTTAAATATATTACATTGCGCATGGGTGGATCCAGTAAACATCGTGTGTGTGTTGGGGGGGCGGGGCACCATGTGCGAAACACCTTTTATAATCTTACTAATTTGAAGTCGGGCCTAATTTGATGGTGGGTATCTCCTCCCATTCTATGTACCCGAGTGCGCATCTGCCCAAAAATATGTACAATCTAAGTTTGTATGATGTATATTCCAGTGACATCGTTTCTGACCCATGTATTGCACCACAGGCTACGAAAGAAGTATGCGCCGCCCAACCGCATTCGTAACGCCTTCTCAAAACATGAGTCTGGCACCGCCTCTGCTCGGCCGATTTTCTCAAAATTACGACACAACATGTGTAGTTCTATTTTAGGGAAATTTTCAAAGTTTCAAGACGATAGGCCTAACGGTTTAGAAGCGGCAGGCGAAAAATTACGGGGGGGGGAGAATCTGCACCCCGCAAGAAAATGGTTGAAGGAAGTGTGCCTTTATCCCTGCCTACTAGTGCCTACTGCTTACTCACATCGTGCATGTGGAGTTGTTGACACTGTTCAATAGAACATGTTTTTTTTATAAATTAAGCCATTGCTGCATTTCTTCAGATTCACTCTAGATGCTGAGATATTCCAAAGGCGCCAACATCAGTATGGAATCACACAGTTATCGGTAGGCGCTACTCGCCAGAGAGGCTTTCGCTACTAGAAGCATTGCCCCAATGTTTACACCGCTGGCATATATCGTTAACGCTGGCCAATAGAAAACAGCTCGTGTGCGCTGATAGCAGCTGCCGAACAGAGCCTCGGTTTCCATTTAACATTGTTCGTATGGAAGGTGTATTGTCTTATTTGCGCCATTTTAAACAACATCTTCTTTGCTCTATTTATAGTGGCGATCGTGTATGGATATCGCAACAAAACAATATGGAAAACATAATAAAAAATTAAACTAGCAGGGCTCCAGACGTAAATTTTATCGTATCTATTAAACCAATAGCTTCTTACCGTAATATAAATATATTTGACATTCCAAAAGATGTCGCTATAGAGGCTTTCGCCACTCTGCCTTTAATATAAGCAGCTTCTCTTCTTCAATTTTGGCTACTCATGATAACTCATTAGTCACTAGTCACTGGATGCCAAAACACGGCTATCGATAGTCTTTGCGCGGGCCGAAAATAATTATGATAGGGGTCATCTTTCATTTGCATTTTTCACAACGCTGCATTACCGACGGACCAGATTCGAAATACCTATCGTGAAAGTTTCAAGCCATATAACAAACAATTGGAACGCAAAAGTTGAGCGTTAGAGAGGGTTTTCCTGTGCGAGATGTCTCAGTCGGCCCACAGTGAACAGCTTAGTGACGTCAGACCAACCAGTGATCTTATCGGCCGGCTACCGTTTTGCAGGGCGATCAGACCATCAGAGTTCAGACCCACCTACTTTGCGATTATGACAAGCGTTACACCCGACTCGTGATGCGGGGATCAACACTGATATTTTGCCGTTGGAGAAATATCATAAGATGTCTTCTTATGTTACCGCGGATGCAGGTGCCTGCGGGCGCCTATTCAAATACATGGTTAATTTTCCTCAGTTGATTTTTCACCCGCATTGTGCGCATCGTGCAGTTGTTGCAACCTCCGGGCAATGTATTTGAATAGACACCCGCATCCACTTCGCGCAGCTGCGCGAATACTGTGTCAGGCCTTTATTTGCATTCTCAATTCACTCCTGGCCCTAGCCATGACATTCTTCGTAAAAGGGACTTTCTGTCTGAATAATGCAAAGCTTCTACGGAACATGTTCCGAGCACGCCGTCAAATAGCTGGAAAGGAGTGAGTGGTATGAACCGAAGTTCCCTTGCTATGACCAGGAACTGCCAGGTGGAATAAACCTTGCACAATTCGACGAATATCGCTGAAGTTCTGCAACGATTTTGCCTTTGAAGCCAGACAACATTATTTGTATTCCCGGTGGATCTATTGATACAGTTATTATCGGTCAGCACTCATAACACTTGAACTCTTTAATTAACTCTCATTTGTCTAATTCATATCGCGTGCCATGACTCGGGGACTCCTGTAAAATTCCTCACCGTATGGTCCAGGAATGTTTTAGGTATTATTCAAACATGCCATGCTCATTGTTTGCTACATGTGTTACGAGTTAGAGACGGCAGCTACATCGATGTCGGCTCCCTAAGTCGAACTCAACTCGCTACCGGCCGATGCTGATTCGTTAGCGCGTCGTCCCGCAGAGTATTGAGCCATCGTCCACAGCGTGACCGCGGCAGGCCGCCTCCCGCCCGCCGTCACAGTGGCCGGCCACAGGTGCCGTGCAGTAGGTACCTCTATCTATCACCCTGGTGCAGTACCTCAAACTGGGCTACTACTGATGATCGTCGGGGCGTGCACTGCAGCGAGGGGTCGGTGGCCGGCGGCGGTCTCGGTGCAGTGGTTCCGTCACACAACGTACGCGCAGTCACGACCCCGCGCTCAATAGCCGGCATGTGTGCACTGTGCAGTGACGGGTCTCCTGTGCACCGTACACCGTCGTGCCACGCGTCCCTGTATGCGCAGTGTGCGAGTGTATGGCAAACAGTGGTCAGTTGAGTACTGCTCACCCTTTTTGCTGGAGTCCGAGGAGCCTGGTGTGTGGGTGTGTGTGTACTGAGTAACGATGCCACCGAAATGTATGGGCGCGCCTAGCGCACCAATCACTGAGGGAAGCGACTGCTGTTTCTTCCTGATCCGCTACATGTTCGCAGTAGCTGAAACAAACTAATGATGCTATCTTTTTTTAGCTTAGCGCACATTCTTTCTCAACGATTTCACGGCTGTTATCCAAATAAAGTAATTACTAATTACCATGAAGAAGTATTGCAGATGCAGTCAATTTAGTGCCGTCGCTACCATACGGGTCAATTGACCCTCCCCTCCAGTGCAAATATTTAACGTTGCGCTGTGGCAGCCTGGCGGCCACGTCGGTATGCCCCCCCCCCGGATAAGCGTTGTTGTATTGCCCTGGTATTTAAAGCGACCCGAACACCGGGAATCCCCGTATATAGAGTACAGACTGGAGACAGACCGATACCCTGGAGGTCGTGAGGAGAGGTGCAGCAAATCCGAAATCTTCGGTCACAGCCTAGTCACGGCCACGGAATGAGCTGGCAAGTCACAGCTTTAGTCACGGCGCTGCAATACTAACCTTATGGCGCTGGCCACGGGCCAGTCACAGCTTCAGTCACGGCCGTGTCTAGTTCTGGTTTCAGCGCTGGAACGCTGGACCAGAATTCTGCAACTCTAGCCGGGAGACAACTGCCTTGCAGCAGCCGCTCGTAAAACGGCTGGTCTGCTCCGGTATCCGTGGCGGGATTCCCAGGGCCGGACATGGTGACACTCCCGCGCTGGCGGTCAGAGGGGGCGGCGAAGCTCCTCATATGACTGCGTCTAGCTGACCTTTCCCAAGGTCATTAGCGTTCTGTGATACTTGTTCAATGAGGCGAATCTCTCTCTCTCTCTCTCTCTCTCTCTCTGTCTTCTCTCTTCTTCTCTCTCCCTCTTCTCTTCTCTCATCTCTATTCTTCTCTTTCGTCTCTCTCTCTATCTCTCTCTCTTCTCTCTCTCTTGTTCTGTTTCTGTCACGTTTGTCTCTGTCTGTCTCTGTCCTGTCTCTGTCTCTGTCTCTGTCTCTGTCTCTGCTTGTTCTGTCTTGTCTCTGTCTCTGTCCTCTGTCTTGTTCTGTCTCTGTCTTCTGTTCTCGTTCTGTCTCGTCTCTGTCTCTGTCTTGTCTCTGTCTTGTCTCTGTCTTGTCTCTGTCTTGTCTCTGTCTTGTCTTGTCTCTGTCTTGTCTCTGTCTTGTCTCTGTCTTGTCTCTGTCTTGTCTCTGTCTTGTCTCTGTCTCTGTCCTGTCCTCTGTCTCTGTCTCTGTCTCTGTTCTGTCTTGCGTCTGTCTCTGTCTCGTGTCTCTGTCTCTGTCCTCGTCTCTGTCTCAGCGCTGCTCTGTCTCTGTTCTCTGTTCTCTTGCCTCGCTTCTGTCGGCATTTTCGGTCCACAAGGATTCTGTTCTACCATGGTGCATGAACCCTCCTCGCTGTCGTTTGTTGTCTGCTTCGAAGAATAATTGTACGCGTATGTGATGTTTGACCCCGCTGACCCGTTTGCAGAAGATCGATTCCAACTGGGGTTGTTGGCTGTTGCATGAACACGAAGGCAGGGTCTTTGCAACACGACCCATTCATCATCATAACGGATGACCTGTTTTCTCATGAATAAGTCGAGGTCAACGCGACTAAATTTCGGCGAACAGTATGAAGTATTGAACACTTGCGTCATGTCGTCAGCGTGCAAACCGTGCCAGCATTTTAACCATTTCGCCCTGCACGTGGCGCTCAATTTCTGCATTGACCGTTCATGGACTAAGTGCCAGTTGGGCCCATTAGGAGCTGAGCGCCGCCTTTGACCCGCCAACTCCTGCTGTCACGGGTCGTCTGCACGGTGACGTCATTAATGTCCAGTTTCCTTGACGGACCGTACAGCAGTGCGGCCGGTCACCTTGCTATGAACGGCTTGTGTCTTGTCCATTGAAACTGAAGTGATGGCGCGGAAACGGCAAACAGTGCGAACTGCGCCGCCGTGCCTGCCGTGTTGCAGAGCGCGCGTATCGACTGAGCTGTCCAGCGCCCCCTCCTGACAATGGTGCTGTTATCGATGTGCAGCGAGTTCAAAGGCCGCCGGCTGCACTGGGAAGGGAGGGCAGGTGAAGTGAGAGGAAGTTTGGAATGGAATAGTTCGTGGAATGGTAATTCAGATGGAAGTTTTTCGCTGTCCATGCAAATTGTAATCTTATCGGTCTGTTCTTAGATTAATTATACTATTAAAAAAGATGCGATAAATAAGCGGCCTTTGAACATTGAACACTAAACACTTGAACACTCAGTTTAAACATTGTATTAATTTGTAATTTGTATTTTTGGTTATTGTCTATGACGTTCATGTCGATTCAGCTACCTAAACTCGAAGCCAATATCGAGACAGGACGTTCCATTGAAACCGGCGGCTGGCGACTTTGATTGTGTTATGTATCGACCTTAGGCGGCGGTCGTGTCGCTATCACACCGCCAGTCCACCAGACTTCATATCGGACACCCCCGCCCGCCTCCTCCCCCTTCCGTGCGGCCGCCGCCTGTGGCGCCCACCTGGCCCCGTTTCCGCGGCGGCCGCCGTTCGAACGCGGCAATACGAGGCGGGCACACTTCCGCCAGCCGCCCTGCCGCCCTTCCGTCCTTCCGTCAGCGGTGTGTTCAGTCCGAACGGCCGGTTATGTGGCAGAAAAACGGACGGCGGCAACGATCAAACAACATGACAAGTTGCAATCTGGGTTAGTCGTGTGTGGCGCGCTTTAGTTTGTACGTGTGTTGCCTCTCTGATGTCATGTTTGTCTCTCCGCAGGCGCTGACGCCCACAGAGAGGGGCATGCTACCGAAGGCGCCTCCCGGCTCGTTCTCGCTCTTCTACCCGGTGACGGTGAAGATGTTGATGTGCGACCCAATCAACCACTATATTTATCTGCCGCTCTGTTACGTCTTCACTCAGGTGAGCCAAAGGCTGCTGCCGATTAAGACGTAAATACACATCATTTCAGCTCTACTGAACGCATCATTCGGTCTGAAAACGACACGCTTCAATTTCCTCGGCTTCTGGTGGGATTACACCGGATGCGGTTATTGGGTACCGCTTCAGTGAGCAGTTTTTAGCGATGTAGTAATCAATAACCGCTGGGCGCAAATTGACCTTAGTAGTCGGCGCGCCCAAAAACCCCAATAAACAAACAAATCAATAACCGCATCCGGTGTAATCCAGCATTAGGGGATGATAGGCGTGTCGTCCATAACGAGAATAGTTGGCAGTAGGCGTCGCTATAAATATGTTAATAAATGATATCGGACACTTAAACAATAAACTTAAGCAATGATATGAGAACAAGAACTCATGGTACATAAATGCCTATATAAAAGCTATACCTACGTCCTACAATGATGTATCAATAATACAATATACAAGCAATGGCAAACATGAAAAAGCTGGCATGCATGGCATGATACTATTAAGGAAACCCATAACAGCAAACACCACTTAACATCAAACTTGTCATGCTACTGGTTTTGTAGATGATACTGACGCACTGAAGCGCAAATAAGGTTATAAATTGGTGTCAGGCCGCATTTGGCGACCGGATAATTTACCCTATACCATAACATTACTTCCCAGCATAATTTGATTCCCAATACACTCCTTCAAATAACACAAAGGGTCCGACGCAGACAACAGTTATGATGTAAGGCCGCCTTCACACCGGACGCGGACTACGCGTCCAAATGCAGACTCCGCGTCCCCACGGGTAAACGCTGCAATGCCTATTCTATTTATAAGGTCACTGCGATGACCTAAGGTCACCAGTTTCAGTATGGCCGATGAAATCGTGTGCACTGAATTGTTTGGTGCTTACGGCGACAAAATCGGTCCAGCCGTTACTGAAATTTAATGTTGCTTCACAAACATTACAACGCAGTTTGGGCAGCAACATGGAATCGCAGCAACGGCTGGACCGATTTTCTCGCCGTAAGCACCAATCAACTCAGTGCACACGATTTCATCACCCGTACTGAAACTGGTGACCTCAGGTCATCGCATTGACCTTGTAAATCAAATAGGCATTGTAGCGTTTACGCGTGGGAACGCGGAGTCTGCATGTGGACGCGGAGTCCGCGTCCGGTGTGAAGCCGCCTTTAGTGTTGATTCTGCATATATAAGCGAAAAGTTGCATTTCCGTCATAAGGAAGAAATACATTTCAGCAGAATTTGCGACATCAGTAAGATTGAGACAGCGCTAAGTTTATCCACAACAAAACACGCAATTTTCGATCACACCAAATAAGTTACCTACTGTCATGTCATGCTGTCATTACCGTGGACATCATGACATGAAGTATATCTTTGGAAATTAATGGTGACTAGTCTTGCCTATTGGGTGTTGCTTTTGCAATACCACATTATGTGTGTTTTAAATTAAAAAAATGTATATAATGTTGATTGTTGGAAATTGACATGTTTTAAACTTGCTTGGTAGCGATTGCTTAATTGGTTCGAAACTCCCGAAACCACAGTCAAAACGCACTCAGTATCAGCCAAAAACACTGCAACGAACCAACGGTTGTTGTTGCTGGATTAGGGCGCGTAGCCGTGGGGTTCAGGATAGTCCATGCCACAATATGTTGTTCCATAAACGAAACTAATACGCCAGAACTGCAGTGGCGTAGCCAAGGGGGGCTTTTGGGGCCATGCTCCTCCCCCCCGCCCCCTGGAGGCCAGGTAGGTCCCTCTGGCGACCGAGCGAGGGCCCCCTGGGGCTGTTTTGGATGGTGTCATTATCTACTCCATGCTTCCAGGAAAGTTACTGGCAATTATGAATGAAGCATTTGCGCCAGTGTTGTATGAGTGTATGAGTATCACTCTAACACGAGTTACGAAGTATCATTAGCGTAACACTAGCTTTAAAACCTCTTAAAAAATGCTAAAAAAATTGTCTGATTCATTTCGTGGCCTCTCAAGAACTTCATTTTTAATATGGTCTTAAACACTACGCAGTCAGCTGAGTATGCCACGCCGTCAGCTGATTATATGAAATGACGTCACGGCTTGGGTCGCGTATTGATTTAAAAGTTTCGAGTCTCGAGCCTAATAAAATATTCCTAGTTGGTATAGCTTATTCCAGGGGCGGATCCAGGATTTTTCGAAGGAGGGGGGGGGCTGTCGAGTGCAGGGCATAGAGACGCATTTTTCGGGGAACAGGGGCGCATTCTGTACACCACTTTAAAGCGAAATCGGAGTGGGTGTGGTATACATTTTCACCCTTACCTTGGTGATTTGTCCTGAAATTGCCCTTGAATCATTGTTGAGTGCTATGTTGATATGTGATTGCCCGAGTGCTTTGCTGATTTGTAATTGCCGTTAGGGCAAAACAACTCAAGATTGGATGGAGCTTGAAGTGTTGAAGTGGATATTGAGCGAGCAGGGCCGGGGCTAAACGAGTTAACTCACGCTTGACCGGAGTCTCAGCCGAACACCATTGACCGGGGGGGGGATATTGTCCCCCTATTGTCTCCGGAACTAATGATCGCAGCGAGACGCGCAAGGCGGCGTTCGAAAGCTTTCATTTAAACGCATCTTTATCATACTAAAAATTTAATAATTAAGGTCACATCAACTCAAGGTCGGGTCAAAGGTCAAAATCAAGACATTAAAGTTTATGGGCCATACATTCCACCCAGAGCCTTTGATTGCGACCATGATCACCCAAAGTGCTCCCAAAGGTACAATACACATCCCATGAGTTAAAATGATATTTTTGCAAAGGCCAAGGTCAGGTCTCAAAAGGTCACTTTCCGCAAAAGATTTTCGAAAGTTATGTGACACATAATTTATAGGCTGTTTTACTCGTAGAATTCGATAGTGATAATCATTTTACCCTCTAAGCTCATTTAAGTGAAGTTAGTGTCAAGCATAAGCTTCACAAAAAGGCATGTTTCTTGACCAGTTTTATCTCATAATACAGTGATGACATTTATTTGTCTTTATATTGTCAAAGAAAGACAAAAAACGTAATTTCAAAATATGACGTGACTTACCATACTTACGGTGCCATAAGTAAAAACAAAGATATTAGCCGTTTTCACGATGGCTTATTTTGCGCGAAATGTTTTAAAACATCTTAAAATGTTTTAAAATGTTTCAAGTCGTAGCCGTTTTCACCGATTTGGAAAATTTACATACATTTTAACCTCGGTCTACGGTGCCGTAGGGCGAGGGTTAAACACACTCTCTCTCTGCAAATTAGTCCATCGTGAACAGCGGCTACAACTAAAACATTTTAAAATGTTTTAAAACATTTCGCGCAAAATAAGCCATCGTGAAAACGGCTATTGTTTCAAATTTTGGTTTTGGTATTTTTCATACGTGGTTCTCCGACATATATTCCGATATTTGATCATAATTTAAAGTTTTAATTTTGTGACAATTTTCCCTTATTTTTTTTGTGGGGGGGGGATTAAATATCAAAATGTTCAGAAATCCGATGCAGCCGTTTTGTAGGGGTTGATATATTCCATCTTTTAACGTTTTTGTTTTGCATTTGAGTCAAAACGTGGTCTTTGAACGGCCTGTTTAAGTTAAGCTGATTGTATCGTCAAACTCGTGTGTAGTGACGTCACAAAATTTGTTTTATCTTAAAATTGCTCGACGAAGTTTATTCATTTTCACACAGAAGATGTAAACTTAATGTCGTAGAAGGTACTGAAAGTTTCACGTTGAAAGCGAAATTCTGTTTTGAGCTATCGCGAAAACTCGTCAGGGGGCAATATTTGCCCCCTTCCCGAGTCAAGCGCGGGTTAAAGCGTATATAGGGCCTTGGTTAAAGTCACTTGGGTCACTGATGAGAACATCAGTATCAAGAATGTGTATTTTCTGTTTATTATTTCTGTATCAAACATGGTATCAGCTAATGAACGGCAATGTATGTAGGGCCATCTGTCATTAATCTGATTGTTGCAACATGTCTTGGTCTTATGTTACATTATTTAACGTCATTGTTGAGTGTTGACCATACTACTGGCAATGTGGAGTTAAGATGGCAGCAGACCAATTCCCTTGCTATCAGGTTTCTACGGGCTCGCTCGTCCTTCGCCGATTAAAGGAAATAGTTCACCTTGTTGTTGTTGTTTTTTTCAAACACGATTTGATTATATTTTGAAATACATTTATTTTCATATTGCCAAAAATAGCCATACATCACGCCGATTCAGGACAGAAGAACGTACATTATTCATTGTATCAAAACTATATGCGTACTCTGCAACTTCAAACGAAAGAATCGAATGGCTCAGGCAATCAGATTCGAGTAGTCGCGTAAGATTACTGTATAGCCTCCCTTAGGGCCACATTCTTTGTTTATGGCCCAGTGGCCCACATTCCTTCGACAAAAAGTCAAATATATTCGGCTGGAGAGCCTTTTCAGTCCAGCAAACTTGCAGTTAGTGGTTTTTCAACACGGGCTACAAAACTGCTATCTCGGTTCAAAATCCATGTTGAAGGTGAACTATTCCCTTTAAGGCGTCTTACTGGTGGCAAAACACCTGTGTTATGTTAGTTACATGTATTTAACCGCATTGTTTTATTTGGTTCCTTTTTGCTGTTTGGCACATAGTATTTTCACAGTACATGCTGTAAATTGAATCCATACCAGTGGGTGGCTAGCATGGCATAGATTAAGTCATCTGTTCTTGATTTTGACATGTTTACCACTGTTCACTGGGCGACAAATGACCACAGCAGTCGGAGCGCCATTAGCCAATTTCAACCGAGTATTTCTGTTAACAGCCTGCAATTTCTGACAAAACATTGCAATGCCTGTGTCTTCTTTGTGAGATTTCAACTTATTATGTATGTTAAGGAACTGCAATTCCTGGCAAATCATACCTCAAAACGATTGCTCTGTTTGTCAGGTGTTCTAAAATTTAGTCGTTAATTATGTGAAAATGATGATGAATCTGAATGGGCCGGACCGGGCATGTGTCTCAATATTAATAATTTGGCCGGACCTGAGGCCTTTCTTATAAAAAAATTGAGCCGTGGCTCGATTTTTTGTTATCAGAATGGCGTCAGGACCCGGCGCGGGAGATGGTTAGCGTCAAAATCGCGCCTCGGAAATGCAGCATCAAAGCCAAATAATATGCAGGGATTTTACACACTGCCCAAACACAAAAAAATCATGTCTTGAGCAGACTTGTAACGACTCGCATTTTTTAGTCGACTCAAGTCTGACTCAACAGCCGAAGAACTGACTCGACTCTTGACTCGAGTTCTGTTTCAAACAGATTGAATCGACTCGGCTTTTGACTTAAGTCCCGCTTTTAACAATTGAGTCGACTCAACTCATGACTCAAGTGCAGTTTTATAAAATTATTCGACTCGACTCAAAAATACATTTGAGTCGACTCAATTTAACTCATCACAAGTTTCATTATTACTTGATGTTGACTGTGGCGGGGGGGAGGGGGGGGGGGGTCGGGTGTCAGAAAATCGGGCATTCCTGTCTAGTGTAAATTGTTTTGCTCAGGTGAACAAGCGTGGCCCCATTGCCTCCTTAGCTATGTCCCTATTGCATTTTACTCACATTTGTTTGAGTCGACTCAAGTCTGACTCACAACCGAAGAACTAATTCAACTCTTAACTCAAGGTCTGTTTCAAACAGATTTAATCGACTTGACTCTTGACTCAAGTCCCGCTTTTAAAAATTGAGTCAACTCAACTCATGACTCATCCACAAATGTCTGACTCATGAGTCGATTCATGACTCAATTATGAGTCAGTTACATACAAGTCTGGTCCTGAGGCCATTCTTAAAAAAGGAGACAATGGATCGATTCTTTGTATAATAATAGCCTCTGGTCTGGGCCGCCTTGGCGTCGTGTTCATGGGGTTAGGCCGGTTTGGGCTGGGGGCTGGTGTGACCGTGGCGAACTCTGGCCCACAGGTTCGCCTCGACGCTTAACCTGCATTTTGTATAATCATTTTTTTACTGCTTATTAAAGCCTTATTCGATAGTTACGTCTATGAGGCAGATTCCTTCTCCCATGCCAACCTAAGAATCCGAGCGACACCTCCATCACAAGGTTTCTTTTAAGGAAAATCTGTCCGGGCACAATAATCGCATGTTCAACCTGCGCCCAACAGCCATTTTCTGGGAATGTTATATTTAGCATGTCTCGGACGGAATAGCTCGACCCCACTGCTTTTATGGCTCGACCGTTATCTTAGGCTTTTTACATTTTTAACGCTAAAGCGGTTTACGTTATTCAATCCCAGTCCAAGTCCAATTTTAGATTTCCGCCCGCGGGAAATAAATTCCGAGAGAGTTGAATGTTAGCTGTTCACTTTATCCTTTTACTTTATAATTGTTTGTTAATGTTGATTTACTATGGGTATGAGGCCAGTAGTTCTGGATATGCTGAAACTTAAGCCTCTGAAGATGAATTGACACCGGCTGCGTTTTGACGGGGACACATGCATCTGTGTCGAAATGTATCTAATATGTATCCAGCCTTACTCGCCCACCTAATGCGTCCATTTTTAGCCTGCTTACAATCGAAGGCTGAACATATCGTCACTGACTAAGGGGAGTATATGTAAGATACCATTCCATAAGTATGATGACATTTGTTTGTTTGGGTCAGTTCAATTAACTAGTAGCCACTTTACCTAGGAATATTCGCTGATTGATGACAAGGCTATTAACGTACGCAAAGGTCCCAGGGTACCTGATGAAGGCTCAAGATAAAATTGTATTTTTGTAATTTGATCTATTTTTACATGCAATGGGCATAAAGTCATCAATAATCAGTATGATACTGGCTAGTCACGTTGCGTCAGAATATATGATTGCTTCGCTCGATAATGTTCACGTTTCTTCTTATTAATTACATAGCATGCTATCATCCCTCCACGGCTGTTGTATTCCCTGGTGCACATTGATGGGGAGGCTGATCGGCCGCGTGCGCTGCGGCAGTGATGCTGCGACAGTAACGGGGACGTAAGAGGGAGTCGGGTGGCCAGTAGGTAGCAGATCTGTGACCCGGTCCTTTGTCGGGTCATCCCCGGCTGCTCATCCATCGCTATTAGGCCGTAGTCTACTGCTGTTGGGCCGAACTCAGCGGTAGTTGGGCCGAAGTCGCGGTAGTTAGACCGCAGTCAGCGGTAGTTGGCCTGGAGTCAGCAGTAGTTGGCCTGGAGTCAGCGGTAGTTAGGCCGAATTCAGCGGTATTTGGCCCGTAGTCAACGGCTATTGAGCCATAGTCAGCGGTAGTTGAGCGGGGGCGTAGTCAGCAGTCAGCACTGTTTGACCGCAGTCAGACCTTCATACATACGGTTGTCACGCCAACCGGTGCAACCCCAGTATCGCCTTTCTTTTGTTTCGTATCGACCGGTGCCGTTGTTGTCGCTGTAAGCGGTAAGACCAGTCACCTGTCTATTCGCCAACCCCTATCGACCGCGCCCACATGTCGCGAATGCCGCCGTCCACAAACAACTGTGGGCGGTGCTGTCTGGTAAGGGAGCCTGCTGTAATTAGTGTTCACCTATTGATAGTGACGTCCTCAAACGGTAGTTACTGGCGATAAGGGCTTTCCAGTATCGATGTTATCATCTGTGGTACGACTTGGGCACTTTGAGGTAAAGAGTTAATGGGCGCCACATAACCATTGAGTTGAGGCGCCCTTAAGCCCAAATCATCATCAGGTAAAGAGTTACAGCCCCGATGCTTAAACTATTACGCTAAGTGACTTTCGTGGTAGGTATGTGCCTTGCTGTACTGTAACAGAGTATGTTACATAGTGTCACTATGTAATACCTGTGTGGAACCAGGGTGATGGTGACGTTTTAATACAAGAGGTCTGACATTCGTGTTACACGAATGAAATCGTGTATGCCATTTGTCGGTATTAACTCGCTCTACTTACCATTCCGCATCATGTACCCCTGCCTCGCTTTCCCTCCCTTGTCCTGCCCACCTCTGACGCCCCGCACCTCTTCTCTCTGATGCATCGCACCCCTCCTCTCTGACGCCCCACACCCCTCCTCTCTGACGCGCCGCACCCTCCTCTCTGACGCCCGCACCCCTCCTCTCTGAGCCCGCACCCCTCCTTGACGCCCGCACCCTTCCTCTTGACGCCCCGCACGCCTCCTCTCTAACGTCCCCACCCTCCTCTCTGAACGCCTCCGCACACCTCTCTCTGAACGGCCCCGCACCCCTCCTCTCTGACCGCCCCACCACCCCTCCTCTCGACGCCCGCAACCCCTCCTCGCTCTGACGCCCCCGACCCTCCGTCTCTGACGCCCCGCACCCTCCTCTTGACGCCCGCCCCCTCCTCTCTGAACCGCCGCACCCTACCTCGTCTGACGCCCGCACACTTCCTCTGACGCCCCGACCCCTCCTCTGACACCCCCACCCTTCTTGACCCCCACCCCTCCTCTCTGACGCCGCACCCCCCTCTCTGAACGCCCGCACCCCCTCCTCCTCTGACGACCCGCAACCCCTCCCTCTCTGACGCCCGCACCCTCCTCTCGTGACACCGGCCGGGCCCTCTCTCCTGACGCCCACACCCTCCTCTCTGACGCCCCGCACCCTCCTCTCTGACGCCCCGACCCCTCCTCTCTGACACACGCACCCCTCTCTCTTGACGCCCCGCAACCCCTCCTCTCTGACCCCGCACCCCTCCTCTCTGACGCCCGCACCCTCCTCTCTGAACCGCCGCACCCCTCCTCTCTGACGCGCCACACCCCTCCTCTCTGACGCCCCGCACCCCTCTCTCTGCGCCCGCACCCTCCTCTCTGACGCCCGCACCCTCCTCTCTGACATCGCACCCTCCTCTCTGACGCCCCGGGCCCCCTCTCTGCCACCCCGGGCCCCTCCTCATCTGACGCCCACATCCCCTACTCTCTGACGCCCCTGCACCCCTCCTCTCTGACGCCCCGCACCCGTGTCCCTCCTCTCTGACGCCCGCACCCTCCTTCTCAGGGTTGGTGACGCCCGCACCCCTCTTCTCTGACGCCCCGCACCCCTCTCTTCTGAACACCCCACCTCTCTCGCGCCCGCACCCCTCCTCTCTGACGCCCCGCACCCTCCTGCTCTGACGCCCCGCACCCTCTCTCTGACGCGCCGCGCACCCTTCTCTCTGACGCCCCACACCCGCTCCTCTCTGACGCCCGCACCCCTGCCCTCTGACGCCCGCACCCTCTCTTTGACGCCCGCACCCCTCCTCTCTGACACCACCGCACCCCTCCTGTCTGACGCCGCACCCCTCCTCTCTGACGCCCCGCACTCCTCTTTTCCCCCAGTTGACGCACTTCACCGAGACGTTCTCGTTCATCACGCCTAACGTGGTGAGCATCTCTCGGGTGTTTCTCATCCTGCCCGGCCTGCGGCTGCTTCTCTCGGAGACGCTCGGCTGTCGGCAAACCGGCGTCGCCATCATCCTGGTCGGCGAGTGGATGGACGCGCTGGACGGCTTCCTGGCCCGGCTGCGCAACTCCAACCAGGCGATGACGTCCGAAGTGGGCGCGCTCGGCTACTACCTGGATGGCGTCTGCGACGGCATCAGCGCCGTGGCCATCCTGCTGGTGTGCATGGCGCAGCTGAAGCGGCACCCGCCGAGGCAGAATGGGCATCACCTGCAGTTGCCCGTCATCTGTAACAAGGTGAGGTCCGACGCTATAGTGAGCTCAGGTCCTCTGCAGGAATGTGAGGCCCGTCAGCTGCCTGTTGTCTGTAGCAAGGTGAGGTCCGAGGCTATAGTGAGCTCAGGTCCTCTGCAGGAATGTGAGGCCCGTCAGCTGCCTTCCATCTGTAACAAGGTGAGGTCCGAGGCTATAGTGAGCTCAGGTCCTCTGCGGGAATGTGAGGCCCGTCAGCTCCTGTTGTCTGTAGCAAGGTGAGGTCCGAGACTATAGTGAGCTCAGATCCTCTGCGGGAATGTGACGCCCGTCAGCTCCTGTTGTCTGTAACAAGGTGAGGTCCGAGGCTATAGTGAGCTCAGGTTCTCTGCAGGCATGATGAGGCCCGTCAGCTGCCTTCCATCTGTACAAGGCGAGTTCGAGGCTATAGTGAGCTCAGGTCCTCTGCGGGAATGTGAGGCCCGTCAGCTGCTGTTGTCTGTAGCAAGGTGAGGTCCGAGGCTATAGTGAGCTCAGGTCCTCTGCGGGAATGTGAGGCCCGTCAGCTCCTGTTGTCTGTAGCAAGGTGAGGTCCGAGCTATAGTGAGCTAAGTCTCTGCAGGAATGTGACGCCCGTCAGCTCCTGTTGTCTGTAAAGTGAGGTCCGAGGCTATTAGTCTCAGGTTCTCTGCGGAAATGTGAGCCCGTCAGCCTGCGTTGTCTGTAGCAAGGTGGAGGTCCGAGGTATAGTGAGGCTCAGGTCCTCTGGCAGGCAGTGAGGCCCGTCAGCTGACTCCATCTGTAACAAGGTGAGGTCCCGACGCTATACTGACTTCAGTCCTCTGCAGGAATGTGACGCCCGTCAGCTCCTGTTTGTCTGTACAAGGTGAGTCCGAGGCTATAGTGAGCTCAGGTCCTCTGCGGGAATGTGAGGCCCGTCAGCTCCTGTTGTCTGTAACAAGGCGAGGTCCGACGCTATAGTGAGCTCAGGTCCTCTGCGGGAATGTGACGCCCGTCAGCTCCTGTTGTCTGCCGTGAGATGGTTCAGCCCCGCGATGTTGAAATGAGATCCCGTTCCTCCGCTGTGTTCCCCCCGCATAACTTTTGTGTGGGTTCTGCTGTTTGCTAGAGACAGCGAACCACATCAGAACCCTGACAGGGTTAATGTTTGTCTCCGATCAGAAACTGGGGACATTTAGGGGTTGAAACTCCAAGTTGTTCTACATAAGTCGCTGAAAGTATAGTGCATTTGTGCAAATTGACCTTAAGTGTAGCGCCACATAACTTTACAGTTGAGGCGCCCTTAAACCCAAATCATCATCATCATCACCTTAAGTGTCGGCGCTCCCTAAAACCCTAAGAAACAAACAAAGTTTAGTGCAGAACTTCCGCTAAGTTAGACGGATGGTATGTCCTGTCTCCGAATGATTCCAACTCCTATTTGTAATCCAATTGGCCTTCACCCATGCACCAAATCGTCAAGTGCCACTTACTTGCACTGTTCTGTGCAAGAGGGCCCTAGGCCTAGGCCCAACTTGTATGCTTCGTTTGCAATGGCAATAGTAACATGTATATAGGGAAATGAAGTGAAAAGCAGCAGGTTGAAGCCGAAGCGTCGTGTCACCAAAGAGTTTATATGCAAATTATATTGATAAGACCTGATAAAGCTGCATTCATTTGCCATATTTTGAATGTTCATTAATCATTGTCCGTCTCTGATGGATTCCGGTTAATATTGGTTGCCGTGATAGGTTATTGCTAATACTGCTTCAAGGATTGAATGCTTATTCAGCAGTATGGTGTTTTGGTCATGACGAACATCTGCAGGACACATAAGCTGAATGGTAATTGGTGCTGCCCGCTTAATCGTAAACCTTTGCATGCCTCTTATTGGGGAAAACATCGAGTTGCGCGTCAGAGCCAACCGATAACAATTGATGTGGGCATCCTCAGCAATAAAATAAAATATATATTTTATATTAGAACTTCCACAACACATAGATACGTTTCATGTGTACAAATGCTACAATATTGAGAAAACGTTTGCGTTTTCAACGTCTCCCTCAGTCGCCAATCCGGACTTCTTCAGCCTTTGCGGCAGACTGAGCGTGGATGCTCCACAATTCTGCTGAAGCCTTGTAAACTTGTTAAGTAACCTACTTAGCATTTGTAGGAGGGCGAACACTGCGATCTCGGCCTGACCGCGGGTTTCATTTGAGCGCCTGTCGCGGCAAATCACGGTATGTGTTACCGTCTGCGCCCTGATGTCGCTCGTATCCTGCACCCACATCGACGGCGCGCTGTGTGCTCCACGGCGCCGCTTCCGTCCTGTTTGGATGCGTCAGTGTGCTGTGGTGGCACAACTGATGCGTGTTCCTGTTACGATGCAGAGTCACGATATCCATCGATGATGCTGACGTGTTCTCAATGTTCAACGATGGGCGTAATTATGGTAATCGCGCGCCTTGTTCCCGGCACGTTGCTCTACATTTTTAGGCTGCTATTGTGTGGTTATTGCTGGCTTTTTTATATTCTGTTCATCTTTTTCGTCGGTAGCTTGCCGTCACAACCGGCAAGCCACCAACATTCACGGCAATGAAACACACGATACATGTGACATTGACGCTGCGTGCGTGCAGCTGTGAACCAATGCGTAGTAACGTAGGGATGACGCTTGTCGCGTATGCGGCCACGGGTCCCCAGTGTCCAGTTTGGCTACCCACCACCAGGATTCCTGTGTGAGTCAGCCCCCGGATCGTGACCTTTTGTCGCGAGCCGGGACTGTCACAGGCTGTACTGCTGCCGTCGCCTGCCGCGCAGCAGCAGACAGTACAGCAATTAGTCTGTGAGTAATGAGTGGCGTCCTTTGCACAAGGTGATACGATCACGATCAATAGTTTTACAGCTATAATTCATAAGCGGCAATGTATTCTGCTTATTTCGCCTTGGACCTGCTGTTTACTGTAATAGCGTGACTACCGCTGCATAGGTGCCACCATAGATAACAGTAGACCTACTGTTATCTATGGTGCCACATATCCAGGCGGTGCGGCGACCTAAAATCGAAATCATCACGACTACTACTGTATTCTGTACCTTGTACGTACATATCATGAGTATGTATGCTTCTGTGTGTGCAGTGTGCACTTCCCATGTAATTCATAGTTCTCTTCATAGAGCTGTCACGCAGCAGGGGACCGAACATGTTGGCCACAAACCACTCATGTAGATTGCGCTTCTGTCTGCTATTGCGCTGCAGCAGCCCAAGTGGTGTAGTTTCCATCAACTGCCAGTTTTGAGCCAACATGCTTCGGTTTGCGTAAAGTGGACCACCGCGCCGGGCGGCACTTTGGTGACGGACTGCCGTGAAATGGACAAGTTCATGAAGCGTGGTGGACCCGACGTAGCTATTAGAGTCATCGAGCGGCCATCGAGCGCTAAATGACCATTATTGGCCTGTGACACCATACCAGCACACCCGCTGGTCGGGTATTAGCAACCGCGCAGTGACCCTACCTGTTGACCTGGGGCTGGGTTTGGCCAGCGGGGTGGCCGGCCGGCGGGTGGCACCCTGCCGGCGTCCTGCCGTCCTGCCGTCCAGACAGGCCGGCCGGGCAGGCGGCGTGGAGGGCCGATTAGATAGGGCGGCGTGGCGCGACCGCCCCACCGACGGGGCCTTATCTGGTCTATCAAGCTGTTCTCGCGGCTATCGGGCTGCTCTCGCGGCTGGCATTGCCGCTCGTGGCTGGCGTCGCAGCGCGTGGCTGGCCGGCAGATGCTCGTGCATAATGCCAGGCCGACAGACCCGCAATCGATGATGCCGCCCGACCGACACTGGGAACCGCAGCTGTGATGACCTCACCGACACCCGGCCTGACAGCAGCTGTAATCACCCCACCGACACCTGGTCTGAATGACGTGCTGTACAGGGACAGACGGCCACAACAGGGCACACCCCCGGCAACATCCTCGGCTACACCCGGTCAGTGACTGTTCTTTGGTCACAACAGGGCACACCCCCGGCTACACCCGGCCAGTGACTGTTCTTTGTCCACAAACAGGGCACACCCCCGTCAAACACCCGGTCAGTGACTGTTCTTTGTCACAAACAGCGGCACACCCCCGCAACACCCGTCAAGCTGACTATTTTTTTGGGCCCGGGGTGTTGCTGAAAGGACTCGGTCATAACTGTTCTTTGCGGGTTGGTGGCTGAAAGGACTGCGGCTTGGTGACCCGGCCACAGGGTAAATACTTAAGCCCCACAGTAAAATCAGGTCCCACGAACACTATGGCCTATTAGCACAGTTCCCTCAGTGGCGACATGTGGCGATATGCGTTCAGCGATATTTGTTCGGCGATATGCGTGGTGTTGCCACTAGATTGTCATCGTGACGCACTAGTTGCCGGCCGTGACGCGGAATGCGGCTCTGTATGTCACAAATGGGCGCCAGACCGTGACGGTATGGGGCGGAGGTTCCGGGCAAAAATAGTGACAATGATATTTGGTGATCGTCAGCATATTTATCCGGACATCCTCAAACAGGATCATGATATTTGATTATTGTCATATGGAACTGAAATCCACATTCAATTGAGGACGTTTTTTAATTGCTTGCACTATTTCGAAAAGTTACTTGTCAGGCTGGATATTTATAAATTATGGGCATTTATTTAATTTCCTGTTCAAACCTTTCAACGATTTAGTAGCCCATTTGTCTCCCTTGACGGGGAATATTGGCAGCAGTAGCGGGAGCAGCAGCAGCAGCAGCGGGAGCAGCAGCAGCAGCAGCAGCAGCAGCAGCGGGAGCAGCAGCAGCAGCAGCAGGAGCAGCAGCAGCAACGGGAGCAGCAGGGGAAGCAGCGGGAGCAGCAGCAGCAGTAGCAGCTCAGCAGCAGCAGCAGCGGGAGCAGCAGTAGCAGCTCAGCAGCAGCAGCAGCAGCAGCAGCAGCAGCAGCAGCAGCAGCAGCAGCAGCAGCAGCAGTGGGAGCAGCAGGGGAAGCAGCGGGAGCAGCAGCAGCAGCAGCAGCAGCGGGAGCAGCAGCAGCAGCGGGAGCAGCAGTAGCAGCTCAGCAGCAGCAGCAGCAGCGGGAGCAGCAGGGGAAGCAGCGGGAGCAGCAGCAGCAGCAGCAGCAGCAGCGGGAGCAGCAGCAGCAGCGGGAGCAGCAGTAGCAGCTCAGCAGCAGCAGCAGCAGCAGCAGCAGCAGCAGCGGGAGCAGCAGGGGAAGCAGCAGCAGCAGAAGCAGCAGCAGGGGAAGCAGCGGGAGCAGCAGTCGGCACGTGATGCCGCGCGGTTTGCCGGAGTTGGTCATGCGGCATGGCGTTGCCCGTTGGCGAAATACGGAGTCGTGCTTGATGCTGAGAACCCGAGAAAAACGCGTGCTGGCAGAACGAACGCGGCTATATAGGAAATAAATAGAGCAACAATTTTGTCCTTCAGGCCGCTCTTTTCCAATATCATTCCTATCACACCATGGTATTTGTCCGAGCCCTTTATGAGCCAAGTGATAAGACACGGATCCAATAATCCGGCGGCATTTGACATTTACCACTGCTGTACCGTCATAGCTGGCGAGATTAACTGCCGGAGCCTGGCGCCAGCGGTCACCTGACCGGCGGGAAGGCCAGGATGACGTCATAGTGACGTGATCATAGCTGGGAAGATAAACCATAGAGATCATATATACATAGAGAGGCCCTGCACTTAAATCTGTGGCAATTCAGTGGTCTTTTTTAAGCCAATAAGTTTCTCCTACAGATCCCCTATAAAAAAGCTCGTGCGCCATGCCAATAACATCTATCTGAGAAAATATATTTTTAGTATTCGATGCGTAGTTTTTGCCATGATTGACATGAGGAATATAATACACAGAATGCTATCAATAACATTGCATAATAATATATATTTTAAATGGAAAAGTCAGAGAAAAAAAAAAGGAAAAGCTTTCGCGGTACCAGCATCCGTCAGACGTCAGGAATCTGGACATGCTGGTAACACGAAATATATTTTTATTAATTTTGTTTAGATAATAAATATTGCCTACAAAACTGTCTTCAATATAAAAGACAGTGGCTTAGTTAAGCACGGGCATCGAGATTACTAACAAAATGTGCTTAAAAAAGACCACTGAATTGCCACGAAATCAAGTGCTTCAGCATAGGCAGCATAGGCACCTCTCTATGCATACATGATCTCTATGAGATAAACGGCCGGACCCTGGCACCAGCGGTCACCTGACCCGCGGGAAGGCCAGGATGACGTCATAGTGACGTGATTACGAGGGAGCTCGAAGCGCTCGCTCGTCCTTTCGTGGTATATGGGGAAAATTCGAATACGAGCGACCCGACCCAACCCGACCCGACCCGTGGTGACGCTTTAGAGGAGCTCATATCTTTGCAACCGCACGTCCGATTGACAAGCGGGCTTATTTGCTGAGAAGCCCCATCCACCCTAACCTGTTCGAGACCAGTGCCGACTCACGTAGGTGACTACCACTGCGGGTGGCGCGTGCTGCGCGAGGAGTGTTGACAGGTGTTTTCTCGCAAAAACTCGGCAGCGGCTGTGCAGATTGAGTGCAAATTTGGTGTGTGTTTAGCAGACATGTGCCCAGCTGAGATCTAGATCTCTGACCTGTGTCCCGGTATCCACATGGGAACAAGATCAAAATACACAATAAGCCGAAGGATCCACAAAGATCCCAGATCCTGATGTACTTTATGCCGCGGGATCCAGTGGGATCCAGATTCAACTTCGGGATCCAGACACGATGGTAGGTAGTAGGTACCTTCTTCTTGCTAATTTTATCTTATTGAAAAATCAATTATAATATCTATATGTTTGCGAATAGGCATAACTTGCAAGGTAATTTGCAGACTAATTATCTGCATAGAGTGGCTAGTGACCTCTCAGCCGCCAGTTGTAAGTGAAATACGTAAAATAGAGACCACACACACACACACACACACATACTTCATACGCAAACAGAGACCACGAATTGTAATGTAAATCTATGCATCTTTTGTTTCAAGATCTAAGGCTCGTTTTAAATAGGAGATCCACTGAGATCCCAGATCCTGAAGCATTTTACGCCGAGGGATCCAGAATGGCCCAAGATATTCATGCATTGTATACCAATGGATCCACTGGGATCCCAGATCCAACTTCGGGATCCAGGCACAAGTCTGGTGCACACCCCTATTCTATATCTCAGGAACGGCTGAGCCGATTGTGTTTAAAGTTGATGTGTGTGGTCAGGGACCTCTCATCCGCCACTTCCCCATCAGTTTGGGATGGGTGTCTGTATGTGCGCACGTGTGCACCGTTTTTTTGTATCTCAAACTACTTACCCGATCGAGTTAAAATTCACTATGCATTTCCTTTGCGTTCGCTCGTTCATCGCCAACTACGGCACCTTACTGGTAGCTTAGGTTAGCAGGTTAGTTCAAGGTAGCGATGAATCAGCATGTTAGCGTTCATTGGCGGATTAACCGTGGTGTGACATATTGTCTCGGTGAATCACCTAGTACAGTGCTGCTACCAGAGAAATGCGTGTGTTGTATTTTGTCTTACACGTGTGTTACATTGAACTTTTACTTTTCGTACACATGTTAACTGAACTTTGACGTGAACATGATTCAACACACTGGCGACTGGTTAGGCATACGTTCTCACCTTGTCTTCGAAAACTGACCGGTGGAATTTTATGAGCGTCTCTCGACGGGGATGACTTGTCAGCTACTCCCTGTGCCGCCTGTCCGGGCCGTCCAGCAGCAATACTGCCACCCCCCGCCCTCGGCAGGGATAGTGTCTATGTCGCTATTGTCATTAGTCATTACCGGAGGTAATGAGTAATGGTGATACTGCAGTAATACTCACTGCTGTCCCCCCTCCCTCCTCCCAGTGCCTACCCAGG